>OOFC01030257.1:17131-27310 GCA_900323345.1 Pseudochromis fuscus | reverse complement strand
ACATATATATATATACGTGTGTGTGTGTGTGTATGTATGTATGTGTGTGTGTGTGTGTGTGTGTATATGTATATGTATGTATATGTATGTATATGTATGTATGTGTATGTATGTATATGGATGGATGGATGGATTGTGCGGCACTGTCTTTATCTTTGACACCCTGCAGTCCTATCACTCTCATCACCCCCAGTTACTATCAATACCTTGTAGAGGAACAATGCAGCACCTGGTGCCTCCACCACCAACAGAGTGGCAGACAGTATGGAAACCCAGCCAAGGAGCAGCACAGCCTGGCAGACTCCTTTTATGCTCACTCTTTATCTGCAGATGGTATCGGGAGGCTCTATTGACACAGAATTGTGTAAATCACCTTGTTTGCGATGTGGGTTGAACAGGTCGATGTGCGGGCTTGGAGGATTCTTTGAAGTAGTGGGAACACTTCCTGTACAGACAGCAGAAACTGATGTGGCCCAGCCCCTCCAAGGCAGCTTTTCTCACATTGCCGGTCTGGGTGTATGCTCACTGCTGAGTCTTTCAGCTGTAACACACACTGCATCTGATCTATTGTTTTGTCAGCCCAGCCTCCCTCCTTTTCTTTGGTGTTTGTGGTTTCTTAATATTTCGGGAACATCCTGTTTGTGTATTTAATGCTGTGGGGCACAGATTGTTTAGTTTAAAGCCTTTGACCATTCCTGCCCTCTTATTAGTGTGACAGGGCAGGAAGAGGTAAAGACC
Organism: Pseudochromis fuscus; assembly: GCA_900323345.1. Lineage (NCBI taxonomy): Eukaryota > Metazoa > Chordata > Actinopteri > Pseudochromidae > Pseudochromis > Pseudochromis fuscus. The sequence continues at coordinate 26,572 of OOFC01030257.1, read as the reverse complement.
AAGACCGAAGGAAGACAGAGAAAGGGGCTGAAGCAAGTGGTCAAATGGGAGAAGGGTGAGAAATGTGGGAAAAAAGATGAAGGGATGGAAAGAGAGTGAAGTGGGTAGAGAAGGCAGAGAAAGGAAAACGACATTGAGGGAAATTTGAGGTTGGCTGTGGTGGAGTGGAGGGGGCGGGGAGGGTGACTGCAGACAGACAGCAATGGGAATTCTGGTGTCACTGGTGTGCAGCGCAGCATTAAATACAATTTAATGCTCCATAGCATGTTTTACGTGCTACGTAAGTGATCCCCAGTTTTCCTTTCATGAATTTCCATTGCTTATCAATGATTAAATAGTGTACCCCCACCTCTCGGATGGCTGACATGCATCATACATGGCAAAATATGTGTTGGGGCTCTGTCAGTGTCTTGTATCATCACCTGTGGGTATCCAACAGCTGTTCACATGTCACAAGAGAGCGAGACATGCAGAAAGCTTTTATTGGGTCTGGCTGTGCCTCCCAGCACACATCTGTTGGGACAACCTCTGGTTATGACATAAAGAGGCCCGGTTCTATTTCCAGCTGTAATTTGGGTAATTTACTGGATGTTTTTAAGCTACTTGCAATTGAATTGCTACAAGGGCCGGGTTTTTGAAGTGCCTCTGGCACTGAGTCGCTTTTCCTTTTTAGGAATAGGTTATTAGAATCACACAACTTTAATTTTTACTTTGATGACCTTTCTGTGTGTGTGTTTTTTTTATTTAGCTTTCATTTAATTGTATTTATTTTTTGTCTTTATTGAACCAGGAAGTATTTTTGTAATTATACAGCTGTTATTGCTGTGAGACCAAAGCTTTGTATGTCTAAAAAAACTGGGCATGGTGAGTGTGGAACACTTTATTTTTCTAAAAATAGAAAGTCAATGCTTCATTCTTCATGACTGAGCTGAGCAGTTTTAATACATTTTTCTGGATTGGTTTAAACCCAGCAGCCTTGAACAGTGTGTGTCAGGAATGATGAGATGGTGAGTGACCTCATTTTGGGGGCAGAAGTTGCTGCAGCAGGAAAGTGATACAGGAGCCCAGCTTGCTGGTTTTGGGTTTTCTGCTGACACAGTAGCACTGAAATGTCACATGCATAGCCATTTTCAACAGGAAACTAATGTAACAGACAGCACATCCTTTATAAGTCCAGAAAACCCTGTGACCATTCCAGGTGACCAAACTTCAAGCTGGTCCATTTATTTAGCTTGTACCAAAAACAACCAGGAGCATACTTTATAATAATTAAATGCTGAATTCTCAGGAAGAAGCAGACCTTAGTCATGATCTTTAAACAATGGTTATTCATGCTTATCATTTGCCACTTTTTATGATGCAGAGTATTTTCTCTGCAAGGGTTTACACAGTCTCGGAAAACTCCCAGCCTGCTTTTGAGGCGTGGTGGGTTCACCCCCTCCACCCGGCCCACTCCGGTCTGATGTGAAGAAAAGGCCATCGGCAGGTCTCTTCCTCTCCTCTCTGCCATTCTCCCTCTTCATGTCAGATCCTTGGAAAGCTTCTCTTTCTTCCTCCTCATCTTGCTGTCTCCGCTGCCTCTCTTGAAAGCCACATTTTTGTGTTGTTACCTCACCCGTTATGGCTTCCAGATGTCCCTACATCCCACTATGGGATTGGGGATGGGGTTGCGGTGCGGGTGTAAGGGTTGGACACTTACTGTAACTGCTTCAGCTGCTGACTGGGCCTGAATATGTTCGGCCTTTTCTGTCTCTCTTTCTCCCACCCACTCTCACTTTCTGTCACAAACTGAACTTTGTTGTTGTTTTCCATTTAGTTTCTGTTCTGTCTCTGCTTTCTCTCTCATTGTTTTTATCCCATAGTTGTATTCTGCACTTTTTAGTTTTGACCTCCCTGTGAAATTCAGACCAGAAGCAAGATGATCTATGGACGTGCTCCTCTATTCAGCCCATAGTGATTTTACGGCCGTCAGTGTTCTCGCAGTGTGCTGTATAGATAGTGTACACTAATTTGGACTGACGTGAGATATATTACCAAAAACAACTCAAATAGTTTCTACTGGAGCCGTATTTATTGATTTCTTTGTTGTTTAAATTACCCCTGCCAATTAAATCATTACATGCTCTTCAACAACTCCTTACATCCCAGTTCTCCTCGAGTTGGTGTGACTTGACATATGTGTAGAAAACCTGTTCGTGTACTGGATGAGAGACACATGTAAAAAAACACTCCACAAAACTTCAGGAACAATGTGTGTGTGAGTGGATTGCTGCTCTTCATTTTTTGTATCTGTGTTTTTGTCCACTATCATCACTCTTTGCTGTCCTGTGTAGCTCCCTTCTTTATTTTTAACTTTTCACTGTTTGCAGAAAAACAATCCACTCAATATGGCAATGTGTAGATTGTTGGAGATCCATGACTCACAGGGAATATGCACAAATTATCACACAAACTGCTCCTCTTTAACATGCCTACCATAAACACATGAGTGTCATGTAGATCAGTTACTCTTGAACATGCCCTGTAGTTTGTGTGCATGAGTAATTCTAAGGTTTCAGAGTCATGTAACATGGTGTCTGTGTTGTACAGGGACTGTTACTTTTTTGAAAGAACATATTGTGTGTGTATGTGACTATGTTTGTTTTCCTGAAATATTGACTGAAGTAGAGGGCGTGCCACTTTACTCTGAAGAACACAGAACATGTTGAACTCTCACAGCAGTCCTGTAACAGTCAGCAGGCTGCTGATGTTTCTTCACTACTTAAAATCAAACAAGAAGGAAAATGTAACAAAATGTATATTAGTCTTTTTTTTGTCATTTACCGTATTAATTTTATAAGTTACTCATAGATTTAGTTGCTTTATTACAAAACAGTAAGCTCCCAGCACTTAGCACACACACATGCTCACACAAATTTCGCATGAACACACCCTGGAGACATAGCATGGAAGAGACCCAGGCTGAGGCCTGTTGTGGGTACGGAGCATATCATTTTTAGGGCAGTTGCTAAGTGAACACACTTGCCTGTAGTTACTAAATTTCACACAGAACGGCTCAGACCCCTCTTGTCGGTATGAGGCGAGATGGGCCCGATAAGCACTCTGTGTTTTGGGTTAAACCAGTCTGGCTATGTGGATTAGGTGGCGTCACTCATGTTTTTCCAGTTTTGCTGCATCCTAAGGCCTACTACTGAACATGTGTGTGTTTTGCACCATACAGGCTGCAAGTTTATGTGTACCTCCCAATGTGTGTATGTGTATTCGTCGTTTGTCTGTGGATCCATGTCTTCCCCACAAAGCACGCAGTACATTTAGTAAGACTGACATGTCATGTTTTTCCAATCTTGGCTCACTCTCCCTACATATTGCAAAACCTTGTGAAAACAAAGGGCTCCAGTCATGCTAAAGCTTGGATAGTCACCTTCTCCAGTGTTGCCACAAGTTCCTACCACACCTCGTCATAGCAACGGTTGCCATGTTTAGGTCTACCTGTATTTTTTTGCTAGTGAGTTGAGCTGTATGACCAAACTGTATGGTATTTTGTTGTAAAAAAAAGGCTGCAGTGTGTCGCTATGAATCCATCTCAGCTTCAGAAGAAGTACAGACACATTGAAGCCTGAGTAAATATGGGGAATAGAGTTACTGAGAACAGGCGTTTTTTGTTTAAGTCTGGTGTTTTGTATGTTGACTCTGCATACTGACTTATAGATCAAGCATTTCCAAACCATTCACACATGCAAACAGTTGATGACCATTTATAAATCACAGGCTGGACTAACTGGTTAAAAGCTGCTGTGTGCTTTAATAAACCACCTGCTGTTACAGTGATGGCCAGTGATTTTATTTTTTCCTCTCCAGCAAAGTAATTTCTGTAATCTGTTTGGCTGCGGTATTTCTACCAGAGCAGCACATAGTCACCAATTATGTGTCAGATGTAGATGTAGGGAACTAGACTTTGTTGTGTGCGTGTGTGCACATTATTGTATGTGTCTACGTTTGTATGTGTGCTTTGTTGTGGACAGGGCCTGTGGGCTCCTGGCTCCCAGATGAAAGACATTTCTCATGTGGCTGGTTTAGTGGAGCTCCTGAGTCAGCGTGCAGCTACTAATCAGTGTTTTCTTGCTCTCAGCCACCCTGACTCTGTTCCCCGCTGTACTCCACAGCCTGCTACACTGTTACCTGATGTGTGTGATTGTGTGGAACTTAGCCTTAAGTTGTATAGTTTAAAGTTGGTAGTGACCAACTTGTCAGATCAGTTTTATGTGAAATGAATGTGAGGAAGCAAGGTAGAGGAGAGATGGCCTAGGCGCTTAACTTTTGTTGTTAAAGACTTTTAAAAAGACTTTGGAATCAGGATGACAACTGAATGCAAAGTACAGCACTGTCTCTAAGAGTTTGTGTCTCTAAAAATTGCATGAACTCTTCAGAGCAGTTAGCTCCCTTGGTGTGAGACATAGTTTGTGTTCACAATGCTGAATTAATGTAGCCCTCCCCGGGGGATAACAGCATTTATTTAAATAGCTGTCCCCAATATAGAATATCAATATGCTACACACGGGGGTGTTTATCATTTAATAACAAGAAATCCGACAAAAACAACACATTACTAATACTAAAAATGAATGCAGTTATGATTGCTAAAAAAACCCCACACACATACATGATTTACTCTTTTCTACCTTGTGATAGAGAGCTATAAAATGTTCTGTACACATTAGCTGAAATAAATGTAAGAATCCATTTATAAGCAATTTGTGTGTGGCAAATTCTTTTCAATATTTTCACTTTGAAGCTAAGTAAAAGCAACTCTGGAGAGAATTTCACTTCGAAGCCCTAACATCCATTATAAATAGAATAAATGTTTTCTTATGTAATCATTTGCTACACCAGTATAATTATGTAGCTTTGATAGACAAGTTAAAATAAATTCAGATGGGTTTAGTTGGCATGTATTTTCTTTACCCTGACAAACATGTGCTGTCAGGTTAGGGTTAGTTAGAGCCTAGATGCACTCTCGTCCATCTAGTTATTAATGACTCTGTCCACCAGCCAGTATGGTGGTTTACTCACAATCCACTAGTTCTGAATAAAATACATTAGGTGATTATTACAACACTTGCAAAAGTTTCTGTAAACATTACATACACAGAAATCATATTGGTGTAGGTTGAGATGAGTTTTGGAGTAAACCCTCAGTCTACTGCAGACTTCATTGCTGTTTGCATATAATATGTTCTTTCAAGCAATGGATCTTGGGTCTTTCCAGGTCAGCATGCTATGTGTTATTCTCCGTCTTTGACTCAGAATTTTTGTTGGAGGTTAGATAATACACAAAATATAAAAGTACAGAGGCACAGGAACAGTTTGTGAGGAAGGACAATTCAGTTATGTCTCAGCTTTGTTTGTCATTTTTTCAAACTTGTAGTGATGTCCTGGTCTGTTGCCTGAAGCGAGGTCACCACCTCAAATATAACATGGTTGATCAACCACAAGACCTAACTTGAGGGTTTCTGGTTTGTTTGTCTGCTGGAAAGTTAATGATATGACTCTGTGCTTTTTTACCCCAAAGTCTGGTACTTTTCTCAGCCCCACTCAGTGTCATGACTGAGTTGCTTGTGTGTTTTTAGTTTGTAGAAGTGTGCGCCACGATACGGCACACTGCACTGAACCTTGATTTTTCTTCTGTCCCATAGTCATAGCAGGCAGGTCAGCTGTCTGGAGTCAGGAGGGAGGGTGAGGGGTAAACTGGGAGAAGGAAATTATTGAGCTGTGAGTGACCTGTTTGTTTTATTTCGGCAGACATTTCCCCGCTTCACAGTGGGAGAAATGTCCTTTTCCTCAACAGTGGAGGTTCTGTAAAGTCATGGCAACCAGATGAGTTTAGTATGATGTTTGGCCAGTGAGGGACTGCAGACAGGCCAGAGCATCAGCTTGGCTGCTGATCAGGTCTTCCTCTCTTTTTCTCTTTCTGACCCGCTCACATTCTCCTGCTGCCAAAAGCAAAAGGGATGTTTGTATAGTAGATGGTGATTTTATTTTTTCTAAACCAAAAGAGCTACTGCATGTAAAAGTCACAGAAGTATGTGTGTGTGTGTGTGTGTGTGTGTGTGTGTGAATGTTAGCTTGTTTGTATGCTGCCAATGCTAAACTGAGCTAACCATGTTGTTAAAGCACTCTTTTAATGCATTCAGCTAATATTTCTTAGATTTAATATGTAGTCATATTTCTATAGGTTATCAGAAAATCAGTATGTCATTGTAACCAATATGCTGACCTTAGCGAACCTGCAGCCAGTCGTGGTTATCCTTGGCATGCTGGGATCATGTAAACCAGGAAGTGGTTGAATAGCCTTCCACAAATGAGGGAAATGCTGACTTTGTCAGCCTTAGATGGAATCTGTGCAGCTTTGTGAGAGCGTTGGCGACCCTTGCAGATCCCTCCCATGTCCTTTTTCCACCAAGAACCACAACTGCAGGGTAACAATAGCTAGCTTTATCATTCTGCCTCTCTGTGTCCGGTGTCATTTGCTATAAAGAGGTCCAGGTGGTCACTGGCACTTTGGATAAGTCCATTTAGAATAGCATGGAGCCCGAGATATTGTTCTGGTTGTGTTTTTAGTGGGTTACCACATGACTAACACATGTATCTGTCCATGAGCATGAGTCACTTTGGGTTCACACAGAAATCTTTAAGTTGGCCATAACAACTGAAATCAGATCTGCCAGAGGCTATTGGTAATTTTGCTGATAAATGGGACACATAAATGATAGCTGGGGGTTACTTTAGCAGACTGATTGCCAGTGGGGGTAATCACTGACATGTCTGATCCTAGATGATACAAATTGAATTGGTTAATTGGAGTTTTTTTAAAAAAAAAGTCCAACTAGGTAAAACCAATGGATGAAATGCGGTACAACTGTTTATTTCTTATGTCAGTATGGGGTGGGAACTGATTAGGACATTTGTCCCTACATTTTGTTAACTCGAGCACCATTAGATTACTCAGTCAGTCACCGGCTGATTTGCATCAGACAGATGTAATCACCTGTTCTTATCAGTGGAGTCATGAAGTGATGTTTTAAACCTTACTCATTAAACATGGCTAATACTGTGTGATGTTGCTCATTTTTCCTGAAGCTTAAGAATAATTTTCCAACATTCTTTGGTAAAAATGTATATTATCCTCTGACATTAGTGGACACACTGTTACTGTTACTATGTATAAAATGCTGTGGGAAGCTTTGCTAGTCACGATGACCGAAAGAGACAAATATAGTCTTGCCTGGGTGTAGTCGTTGTTTATTGTGCTTTCCATGTCTTCTTCTGTGATTCATAGAGTAGATCCACTAACACCTTCCACCTCTATCATATACTTAATGACAGAAATGTGCAATAAATACATGTTAGCTTTTGTTTGCTTTCAAGAAAGGAATTTGTTCTCTTTGCTTAATGTGCTATTATATGTTACTTTTGGCAGATTTGAATTAACTTGATGTGCATGTTCTTTGTCTCTACAGCCAAACCCTTCACTTCCAAAGTGAAGCAGATGCGCCTGCACAAGGAAGACTTTGAGATACTTAAGGTGATTGGACGAGGAGCCTTCGGAGAGGTAATACTAGTTTCATTCTCTTCTTTTTTACATCCAGGCGTTGTAATTGGTTTCTTCCACATGCACATCCCCATTTGCTGTCTACTTGTCAAACAGTTTTAACAGGAGACATCTCAAAATCTTGAACTTTTTCTCTGAGGCACAGATTTTGCAGTGTGATTATTGGACAATGACTTTGAGTGCGAGGCTATTCACTTGTACCCTTATGCTTTAATACCTGACTCATAAAAGGCAGGAGTGTTGTTGCATTTGGTAGTGGATTATTTTCTGCTGCATTCCAGCTGCAGTGCGTAGTGTTGGTCTGCCACATGAGCATGACTCTACATGCAGCTTGAACAGAACTTTAAAACTCTTCTTTCACACTGAACCTGTGAACTGAAAACAAATTAGAGCAGCAGAGAAACCATCCAGCGTGTCGCAAATGTGTTTTGTTTGTTTAGTTTTTCCATTTATATGTGCCTGTAGGGAGGCTGAAATACATTTGACACTGGGTTTCAGGTAATGATGTCAAAGCTGGGGAATGCTGGAGGGACAGGTATCGTGGTCCTTGGCCAAGAGTCTTACATAATGTCGATGTCCTGCGAAAACCTTCGCTTCAAGCTGACACTTGCAGTTACTGAGTTGTTTATGGTTCCTCCTTAGTACAATGTAGGGTTTCAGCATTGAGCTGTTCTGCTTGCTTCCAAACATTTCATCTCTGAAATTGTTCTCCCACATCTGTACAAACAAGTTAGTGAATTCCTTGTAAACCGCTCTGATAGGTGGAGAGAGAGACAGAGGAATTGAGAAAGTGAGAGATTGATGGATGAAGATAGAATCGGGCACAGCAGCCAGCATGTAGCTGCAGTACCAACACAAAATAATAACATGCTCACTTGAGCCGCTAAAGGAGTGCTGGTATGTGCATGTGTAAGTCATGTGACTCTGTACGTATGTGAGTGTTTTGGGCTTGTGTTCAGTGATGAGGTGTGACCTTTGAATGGTGCTACCTTGTGGTACCTTTCCTGTGGCCTCCTACTAATGCAGCTGTGCTCATGTGGGTTTTGTATCCCCATAAAATACCTTGAGAGAGATCTTGCCTGGTTATACTATACAATTAGCTTGTTGAAATATATTGTACAGGTTTTTCAAGGTCAAGCTTGGATGCACTATCACACAATAGTTAACAGAATATTTGCATAAATATATGTAAATCTAGCTTGATTGAATTAAATGTTTTGACCCATAGACTGCATATAGAATGGACAAAGGTCACGTGATGCCAGCTGTTGGTTTGTGGACTCGCATTATCAATCCAGGAATTTGGCGTTTGACCATGGTCTTGTTGGTTTTTTGGAGCCAGAAGTGACCATATCTGGATATGAAGGGAGGAGTGAGGAGGCAGCTCTGAACCTTGAACTCGAGGACACTGTCCAGTGTCTGAGACTTGAGCTCATGGGTGAATGAGTCACCATCCACCTGTAAATCATTGGAGACCAGACCTGTCAATCAAACTAACCATGTCCCTCCATCTTCCTCTTCTCTCAGTCTAATTTCTACTTAATGATGAAATGATTTTCAGATGGACGATCACATCACGGAGAAGAAGACTTGAGTTTAGCTAATGACATCAGAATGACTGAAAATGTACTGACTGACTATTTCATTATTGAAAACGATCAGTCAGTGAGTGAGTGAGTGAGTGAGTGAGTGAGTGAATGAATGAATGAATGAATGAATGAAGTCAATTGGAGCCAGAGCTTTTTGGAGCCATCATCTAGTGGGCCTTCGTGTTATTGCACTTTTTTGCACTTCCACATTAGCTCACCTTTAAGAACCAGTGGTACGCCCAT
>OOFC01030256.1:0-10798 GCA_900323345.1 Pseudochromis fuscus | reverse complement strand
CTACCTCCTTTTGTGTACATGCAGTATTGGAAATGCACATGAGATCCAGTGTTTACCTGAGATACTTCAGAGCATGTGAGAATACATAATGTCAGAAACCACCAGGTGATGAAGCTCCTCTCTCACCCTGGTCACAGATGTGCAGTAAACCTCAGGGACCAATACAAATAAAAGGTGTTGTGCAGATTCTCATCCCAAACATGAATGAATTAGGTTACTTGAGCAAACCTTTAACTGATCACTCCTCCCCCAGTAACACTTTCCTCCTGGTTTGATATGTTGTGTTGAACCTGACCTGTGTGTGTGTGTGTGTGTGTCCTCAGCTCGTCAGCTCACCGTGCAGATGATGCAGAATCCACAGATCCTGGCTGCACTGCAGGAGAGGCTGGACGGTCTGAACGGATCACCATCGGGCTACATGGAGAGGTGAGGGACGGGCACTTCTTCCTGCTAGCTTGAAACATTTGCACCTAGTAGAGCATGTTCATGAAGGACACTGAAGCAGGTTGTCTCTTTAACTGCATCTGAAATAAAATGTTTGATGACAGATAAACTATTATTAGTAATACACCTTTTTTTTTGGATATACTTTGTGCGTACAGGTTTGGTGTGAAATGTATACATTGTGAAAAAAGAAAATCTAATTGTCTTCAGTCTAGATGTTCGTCAGTCTGTTGAATACCGTAGCTGTGGGCTATTAGTTGTACGTTGTAATCACTTATGAATGGTAGGTGGATGTGTCTGCCTGTCCGACCGCATACTTTTACATACTAATTAGATTCCTAAGTGGTGACTGCGCCTTGTCGAGCAGTAACTGCTTCTATGCAAATCAATTTGGAGTCGAGCTCAGCCACAGCAGCAATATTGCAGCAAAAGATAAACCACAGACTCTCTGGAGATGAGGATGCACTTAAGTAGCCATCATCATCCGATCTGCCCGCAGAGAGGCGACAGTCACAGCTCAGCCTGTGTGTGTCGAGCCTCGGCCTTCAGTCAGGTCAATTATTAACCATCTGTGCAGCAGGAGCTATTAATGCACATTCACATGCATCACTGGCACTGCTTGGAGAAAATGGAGACTGAAGTCTGTGTATGGGCCATTTGAATGTTACTGTCTGACTGATGGAGCAGCCAGTGTGGCAGGTGACTGGACACTTGGAGCCAAATTGCAGCATAAACCTGGTTGGAAAGTTTAGACACATCCACCAGAATATCATCATCAGACCAAGAAAACATGCAGCTCCTCTCTCCTGACGGCGAGCTCCTGCTGTAAGAGGCTCCACATGCTGTCACATTATGCTGTATAGGAGCACTGTGCACAGTATTGGTGAATCCAGGCCAGCTGAGCAGAAGAATACTTGGACAATAAGTTAGTGTGTGCTACAGCTGTAGTTAATTTGGATCATTGTGTTGCCTGAGCCAAAATAAGTTCTCATCACACCCACTGTGATTCAGAGTTGGAGCATGAAAACATCCAAGAAGGGTGAATACTTTTCTTTTTAATGTCCTTCAGTAGTTTATCCTACAGCACTGACTGCACAGCTCGGAGGACTGTACAGAACCAGACCTGGGTCCAGAGGGCAGTTGGTGCTGGGACTTTCTGAGATGCTGTGAGAGTGGTTGTGTTTTCTTGGCTGCAGGGGCTGTGCCACCCACCGCTCCTCTCCTCTCCTCAGCAAAACCATCAGCAGGCAGCTCTTTGATCAATGTGTCAGGCGTTTGGCAGTCACCAACACACTCACCAGCTACGTCCCAGCACTTGGGACCAAACATTCGTCCTGATGCCAGGCAGAGTGCAGGCGTTGTTAATGTGCTGTACTGTGGAGGAACTCGACTGTGCAGCCACAACACACCTCTCCTCAGCTGTCATTAGGATGTTCAGTCATCAGGCTTGTTTCAGTGTGCTGTGAATGGAGGACATCATTGATTAGACAGTGATAGACAGTTGACATAACAGCGGACATCAAACCAGAGAGGAAGAGTTAAAGTCCAGCTGAATTGAAAACTGTCTTGTTAATCCTTTAGTATTTTTGGCTCAGATCTACTTGTACAACATCTAAAGTGTGGATTGTTTATTTTAAAGTTCAATCACATTGACTTTGACAGGTGACTGGAGTCATGCTGTGGTTTTCATTTCAACCAAATCAGCAGTTAGCAGCACAGTTCAGGTTACCACTAGAAATCACTGACAGTAATAGCAGCTGTGGTAGTAATCAGTAGCTCTCTACTTAACTGGATAATGTCACTAGTATGAACTATGGTGTTTCATTGTGTTTCAAGGGGCCAATTAAATTGCTCCAAACATTTTGTCCCACCTACAGATTCTGTTTTTTACCAGAAATATGTCACAGTATGGATGTTTCAGTTTCAGTGCCACTTAAATGTAGTAAATTACAACTTTCTGAGCCTGTGTCTCAGTGCTGCATTAGGAGTCATGAGGCTGATGCATTAAACTGTGAATGTGAAGCAGGTAAATAATCCCACCACAGTCAACACTGAGGTTGTTGTCTCTGCACCATGTTGACCACTGAAATGTTGATGCACCTCTCTTGAGGCAGCTGTAGACTCGTCCTTGTAAGACCTCCTGAGTGATGTAACGTGCTGAAGCCCACTGCATCATCCACACCAGGAACCAGGCCATGAATTCCCCAAGCATATGCCAGTAAATCTGTGTACAAATAAGACACGATTTCTTCACTGGGCCGTTAAATGAAGCAAATCTCAATAAACCCCGTTGTTGGCACAGCTTCAGTTTAAAGTGTGTAGTTGGAGGGGCCACCCGGACTGACTGCAGGTCCTCAGGGAGACTGCTGCTGTTCTCTGAAGCTCTCTGCAGATTAACTTCTCACACAGGGCTCCCTCTGGTACCGTGTGCTCCCTACTTTGTCCTGTGGTTTGAATTCAGGTTCTGTGGTGTGTCCACACTCGGCTGTTTCATGTACGTCTGGTGATCAGATCACAATCTGTATTCACGCCTGTATTTAGCTGCACAGGTACCACCCAGCAGCAGTTTCCCTGATGTGGCAACAGCAGAGGAGTGACAGCTGTAAACAGTTAGCACAGTTAGCACAGTTAGCTCGAAGAGCAGAGAAGGTCAAATGATTCATGAACTATTGTACAGACTGTTCAGGACACATTAGTGTTCACACAGATGTATGGTATTTAGTGTCAGAAGTCCACTTCTGCTCTGATCCACCTGAGATCCATGAAACCACCCAGGTGTGAACAGATCTTCAGGTTTTCCACTGTATAAAGCTCTAAACCAAGCCTCTTGATGTTGTGTAGTTCTGACATGTCTTGCACAGCCGGCCTTTATAACTCTGTTCTCTGTGACCGTCGTCACATCTTCTGCTCCTTTGTCTTCCACAGTTTACCAAAGGTTGTAAAGAGACGTGTGAACGCCCTCAAGAACCTGCAGGTCAAATGTGCCCACATCGAGGCCAAGTTCTACGAAGAAGTTCATGAACTGGAGAGAAAGTACGCCGCCCTGTACCAGCCGCTCTTCGACAAAGTATGTCATTGTTTCTTCTTGTCCGGTGAAGCTGTGTTGCTTTATGCACCGCTGTACCACAGAGAAACGTTCACCTGGTTATATTATAATTGAATGCGTCCACATTAATGTGAGGATAAAATGTATTTAGTGTGAAAGGTGTTTGTACAGTGAGAAGAAAGATCATGAAACTGTGTAAGAACAGGATGGATCACCAGTCAGTACCAAGATTCAACCAGCAGCGTGTCAGGTGGAGCAGCTGAGGTGATGTGTCTCTGCAGCCGTGTGAACAACACTCAGTCTGATTGAAACCTGTTGTTTGCTCTCTGGTCATGTTCAGTCTTACAAAACCTGTAGAGACAGAAGAATCACTGCAGCACCACTACACAGCTGCAGGAGGACGTTAGTCCCACATGTCCCTCAGTTAAGCTGCTCTGTGTTTGACATGTGTCAGTTTAAACACACACTGCTGGATTCATGTGGGGTTGATGGTTGATTTCTCCCTCAGCATCGTCCGGCTGTGATTTCTGAAGTGACCTCAGGATCTGGACACAGCCCGGGCAGGTCCAGTGATCTGTTTAAAGCTCTCATATGAAACCAGGGGTTCTGCTTTTTCTGGCTTCCAGCTGTAAATGTAAATGCTACTATAGCTTTTGATTACTCGTTACAGTTTAATGTAAAGCTGCAATTTGTGACCTGAAATTTCCAGAAATATATTATAAAAAACTCATCACAGTTCACTACAGTTCAGGCTACAAGTTAAATGGAGCTGACAGGTCCAAAGTCTTCTGCTTGAAGACTTAGAAAAGCAGCAAACGTTAGATAAGTTTAGACCAGAGGAGAAAAGTAACTTAAAAACTTCAGCTGAACTTGTCTTTTTCATCCTTGTATGTAGGACTGACCCAGTGTTACCTTCATCTCTATGCCCTGATGGTTTGCAGCTGAGATACCTGGAGCTAAAATGACCTCGTCTGCATGTGAATAGTGTTTCTACCACTAACCAGTCTAAACTTTGACACTTGCACAGCTAGTGGTCAGCTGAGTGTGAGTTTGTGTTCATGTAGCTGAACAGAAACTGTAGCACCTGTGGATGCATGACTCAGCAGTTCTGTATGGTGTGAAGGACCCGACCAGGCTGGTCCTGCTCAGCCCACTTATCTGTGGGTCCTGTTTACAGACGGGTCAGCCCGGATGTTTCATGTAAACAAACTGAAGATGGAGGATAACCAACCAGTTTACCTTGTTGTTCACTTTTTCATAACTCCTCCCCCTCTCAGGATAACATCTCCTCAGTGATAAATGATGATGAGATGGACCAGATCTCTGAGAAGAAGAGTTGACTTTATCCAATGACATCAGAATGACTGGTGGAGAAATGTATTGATGAATATTTCAGGGTTGAAGATGACAGTTGGAGGATTCAGCCTCATGTTTAGCCCCTGTGGATACGTCTTCTTTGATGTGCAGTCTGTGGGTAAAGTGCAGCTGTACTGAACTCCTGCCTGTTGTCTCCACAGAGAAGTGACATAGTGAAAGCAGCCTATGAGCCCACAGATGAGGAGTGTGAATGGAAGGCAGATGAGGAGGAAGAGCTGACAGTAAGTAAGCAGGTACAGGTGACGTATACACCTGCATGCTTCTCTGATGGACCACTTTGCTTCCTGCTTGTTTTCTTCTTTCACATCTTCATGCATGAAGCTTCATATCCCAAACTGGCAACACTGCATGCAGCTAATCAGGAAGAACACGGGATTAGTTTGTCATCACTGTAGCTGATTTCACATGTTGGTATTGCAGAGCAGAGCTGCAGTTCACCAAATCACTTTAGTGTGTTTTCTTTTTTGCAGCATAGATTAAGCTCAGTGCTGTGAGTGGGTGTAGGTGGTGCAAAGCTCTCTTCTCCCATATAGTGCTGCATGTGAAAGGGGGGGATGTTGGAGCAAGCCTTATTTTGAAGAGGAAATGTGTCTTTCTCAACCAGGATGAGATGAAGGAGAAGGCCAAGCTAGAGGAGGAGAAGAAGGATGAGGAGAAGGAAGACCCCAAAGGCATCCCTGAGTTCTGGTTAACGGTTTTCAAAAACGTGGATCTGCTCAGTGACATGCTGCAGGTAGGTTCATCTGGACGGACGCTGGAGAGGAACAGAAAGTGGGTCACAGTCGGTAGCTGCTTCCTGCATTGACAGAATCAGGATTTGCTTCCACCTTCTGGACAAAGTTTGCATAACCCAGGGTGGATTTCACCAAAACATGTGGCTCACATTCATGCTGTGTTCTGATTGATCCTCTAATGGCTGCCATTGGTTGTGTCCCCGTCAGGAACACGATGAACCCATCCTCAAACATTTACAAGATATTAAAGTAAAATTCTCAGATCCAGGACAGCCAATGGTGAGTCTGCCTGACGCTCATTTCAAGATGTAACAAAACAAAGTATCAACTGTAAACACTAATTATCCTGTATGTATTGTCCACCAGAGCTTCACATTAGAGTTCCACTTCGAGCCCAACGACTTCTTCACAAACACAGTGTTGACAAAAACCTACAAGATGAGGTCAGAGCCCGACGAGAACGACCCCTTCTCCTTCGACGGACCAGAGATCATGTGCTGCACGGGGTGAGCGCTTCATTTTCATTCATGACGTCTCTCATTTTGTACTAGTTTGCTGCCAAAGTCACTCTCACTGATTATACTTTAAGCTTCTTTAATTCTTCATCTTGTTACTTGACACCCTCCATCTCAGTGTCCCTCATAACCTGAACCAAACCTCCCTGCCCTGCATTTCTGCTTCCTGTCACCACCAATGACCTCACCAGTTAGATTTCTAAAATAAATCCAAGATGTCATTCAGATTGACATTTAAAACGCTGCATCCTGACCTTGCCTCGTGTTTCACAACAGTTGCACAATTGACTGGACGAAGGGCAAGAACGTCACGTTGAAAACAATCAAGAAGAAACAGAAGCACAAGGGCCGCGGCACGGTCAGGACGGTCACCAAGACGGTCCCCAACGACTCCTTCTTCAACTTCTTCACCCCGCCAGAGGGTGAGGATGACGAGGCACAATGATCAACAGTGTTACAGTTTAAATGTTTATACATGAACTGACATGATCCATCTTCTCTTTGTTTCCAGTTCCAGAAAATGGAGAGTTGGTAAGTCCCGTGTTTTACTTTGATGTTTGTCTGTTGGTTCATTTCATCAGCTTCAGTTAATATCACACGTCCCTGAAGTGGTCACCACACATGGGGGCATGTTTACTGCTGCTCTTGTACATTTAAAGGGAAATAAAACAGTCAGGTTGCTACATCTGAGCCTGAAGTGGCTTTAAACTAACAGCACTGACTGTCACAATGTTGTTTTAATTCAACTGCAACCAGCACATTTTCAAGGCAGTTTCAAAGAAGACCAGAGGTTTTAGGTGACTGACTGACTCTGATGTTGGGGAGGAACCAGTGTTGGCTACAGTGGGACTGAAGCAGCAGTGCAGCAAAAGCTTGTGGTGTAGGATTGTAGGAAACATGATCTGTTCATCTACTCAGAATCACTCAGTAAGACCACATCCAGCTGCCATAGTCTGAACACTGCTGACCTCTTGTGGTGAAATGAATCATTGGCCCAGTGTAACAGGGAGTTTATAATGTCCCCCAACACATCCTCAATCCCACTACCTACTGTAGAGGAGCTAAACTCAGCAGATGGATGAATCAAACCGTCTGTTTTCAGGACGAGGACTCGGAGGCTGTCCTGGCTGCTGACTTTGAAATCGGCCACTTCATCCGCGAGCGCATCGTACCTCGGGCTGTGCTCTACTTCACAGGAGAGGCCATCGAGGATGATGATGACGACGTGAGTATCTGCAGCTCATCACGTTAGGCAGTGAAGTTTCATCACGGTCTGCTTCACTGTGTCCTGATGTCATCAGTCAGTCGCTGTGGAAAATGTCTGTGCTGCTGCTGATGGGAGAGAAATGAGGATTTTAAAAATCATCAAGTCCTGGTTGAATTGAACTCAAAAGTTTTTTGTCTTTTTCTTTTTTTTTCTTTGACAGTACGATGAAGAGGGAGAGGAGGCAGATGATGAGGTAAAAATACTTGGGTTTCAGTTCATGTCGTAAATTGTAAAAATGAGTACGACTTGTTAGACGATGGTTATGTTGAGAGAACCCAGCAGACTGAAGTGTCCCTGTGCTGTGTCCTCAGGAAGGTGAGGAAGAGGCCGATGAGGAGAACGACCCTGACTATGATCCCAAGGTGAGATCTCTCACACTCCCACACACACACTCCCTCACCCACACACTCACTCCCTGTAAAGATCTCTGGTGTCCTGAGAAAAGACCTTACTCAGCACTTCTCGACTTTGTTGGCTCAGGATGCTGGTCCCAGCTCCGACTGGAGGCCATGGATATCTGCAGTGATCTCTCTCAACCTTCCACAGCTCACAAGTCAATTCTAGTCTTACTACGGTCATGCACCTTGTAAAAAGTCCAGTTTTCTGTGTCCTCTGGGTCCTGAGCTGCAGGTGGAGAACGGCTGTCCTCAATCACTTTGTCAGGTTTCAACATACAGAATACATACTGTCAAATGCATCTCATGTTACACCAGCTTTTGGTTTGCTTCAGCTTTTATTTTGTTGTGATTCAGCTCCCAGACTTAGGACAGTAAACACACTCCTCACTGCTGTGGTTAGGTCTGAACTCTGCATGTTGTTGAACCACAAGAAACACACAGATCCAGGAAGCCTCGCAGAGACACTGGTGAAGCTGTCGGCCCCTGAAATCCCAAGTTTGAACATAGTTAAAGGACATGTACACATAGTTGTGTAGGGCGGTCCTTCATCGTCAACATCCACACAAGGAGTTGGGATAAAAACCCAAACTTTGCTGACTGCAGGTCAACAATCATTCAGACCCACCTCAGTGTTTCAGTCTTTAACCTTGTTGCACATGGAGCCTGTTTCACAATAAAAGCTCTTCTGAAATCAGGGGTTTCTGTCCAGGAGCAGCATTTTGAGAAGTTCAGACTTGTCATCACGTATCTCTGGCAAAAACAGAGTCAGTCCTGTTTGTTAGTTTGAACCTAATATTTTTTTAAAGGGGTTTCAGATCTGTTTGAGGACCCAGTCAGATCACTTATGGTGCTTTTCCACTGCATTGAACCAGCGTGGCTCGGCTCAGCTCGGTTGTATTTGTATTACAGAGGATCGTCTCTCCTCCATGCAGCTGGTGGTGAAGGAGAAAGTTGATCTTCAATAATCTTCAGAGTAACTGTTGTGGTGTCACAGTTTGAAGGTTGTTTCAGGAGAGAAATGTCTTAATGTTTTAACTTCAAATATCTTTAATTCATGAAGTTAGAGCCTGGTTATAAACCTGGTCCAGTGTTTTCAGAGATGTGATCTCTCTACAACCTCAGTCAGCTGTTCACTGACCAGGGCTCAGAGCTCAGCTGATAGTTTTAAATATAATTTTAAAGTTGCTCTAAAACACAGTTGTTGCACCTTGGACTGATCTGTTGAGTGTTTTCTCTCTGTAGTAGAAACTTGTTATTCTGACTAAGTACACACTGTGTCGGCTGCAGGTACAAGTAACTGCATCAGTGACGATTCTGACCAATAAGATTTTAGTACCTGGTTGGTCCCATTCTGTGGACCTGCAGGAGAGCAGGTGCTACAGTGGTGTCAAGTCCCAGGTACTTTTTGCCAATGGAAAACCAACCGAGTGGAGCTGGTTCCATGTGGTGGGAAAGCATCATTAAAGATCATCTAACTTCAGTATGGTGATGAACATTCAGCAAAAACAGTGGGCGGGACGAAATGTCTGGAACAATTTGATTGGACCATTGAAACACAATCAATCACCATAACTAGCCAGTTGATTTAGATACAGATCTAGATAACGTACAGTACTGTTCAGAAGTTTAGGGTCACCCTATGAAACCAGTGGTTTTCCAACACCACCACAGAGCGTGTACAGAGGATCTACCAGCTGAGTCCATATGGTTCACACTCTGACAGTGGGAGGAGCCACCAGTGTTTTCCTCACTGTCAAACAGCCAGTGTACTTTACATATGTTCATTATCTATACTGGATAAATGTTGGTCACATGGGTTTTATAAGGTGATCCCAAAACTTTGAAGGGTAGTGGGAATACCATGTTGCTAGGTAACCTGCATACTACATACTGAGTCTGTTCAGCTACTGATCACTGCTACAGCTACTACTGTCAGTGGTGGGACTGTGAAGTGTGCTGCTAACAGCAGGTTGATTGACAGGTGGATGGAAGGATCCTATTGGTTGAATCTTTTTTTTTTTTTTTTTTTTTTTTTTTTTAATGCAGTTGAAGTTTGATATAAAAATAAGACCAAATGAAACCTGCACAGTTTTTTTTCCTCTAACATGGTCATAAGTGAACAATAGGACCAGGGACATGACTTAAAGGATTAGAGACATTTTTCATTCCTTATGGACTTTAAAGCCTCAACATATGACCAATAATACTCTGAACAGCACAAGGCTCAAATTGAGACCTTGTACATTTTGGCAGTGAATGTTAATAAAGGCCCTGATGACTGTTTGAGGAGATCCATCAATGAGCATATTCTCCTCAAGTACTTTTTTCTGTGTGTTGCCAGATGATCAGTGATCAGTGACCACAGCACTGACTGGTGCTGCTGCCCTGCAGTAGTTGTGATGTAAAACACACACTCTGCTGAGGTTTGGTGTCGTCCCACTGAGACGAACACACCAGGTCCTGTCCTGTCAGCCTGTCCAGTATGTAATGACTGAGATGTTGTGCCTCAGTGCCTCCTGATGGAGGAAGTGTAGCTGAACAGTTAGAGGTAAACGGTGGTGATGAGGCACTGCTCACACCAGTATCACACACATGCTGATCTGTAAGCTGTGTGTGGCAAATGAAGAGCGTTTGGGTTTCCACAGTGCACCTGCATGGGCTGAGGGGGTTTGTGTGTTGACTAATTTGGCCTGAGGTTAGTGTGTAAGTCTGACACCACACGTTGTAAACAAGCATGACCTCTGCTGCTTCTCTGCTCAACAGTCTTTGACATTCTGTATTCTGCTGGTTTTTTGTTGCCTTTTTTCTCCTATTCATTAATGTTTCTTCATCTCAGTCACTTTTTGGCATCTTTTGTCAGCTACTCTTTAAATTTTTCCTCACTAGGTTTAAGTGGTGACAGTAGAAAAATAACCCTATCCTGGTAGGTACAGCTCGTAACTTGTCAGCTTACTACCATCACCCCCCCTCCACCTCCCTCCTCCTCCTCCTTTCTGGTTTTGGGTTTGGCTTTTCCT
>OOFC01030255.1:0-16533 GCA_900323345.1 Pseudochromis fuscus | reverse complement strand
TGAAGGCCACAGCCTCCTGCATGAGGTCATCACTGCGCCGCTGATTTTTTTTGTTTTTTTTTCTCTCCTTGCCTTCCTCTGCTCACCAGCTCCTCGCGCTATTCTTACTTCAGCTCCATTAAAAATAATTGGTGCATCGCTCCAGAATAAATGTTGAGGGGGAAACCACGGCTGGTCATTCGGGCTTAGTTCAACATATAAAGAGGATGGAGAGTATCGTCATGTGGTGTAAAAGTTCACAATGTATTTATTTTTTCCCCCCGTATCGCTTATCCAGATTGGCGGTCAATATTTGCTCTCGTGATGGCCGCTTCCAGTGGCTGATTTTCTGAAAGGGATATCTCTTTACTTTGGTGAGACGGCTGCCAACTCGTAGCAGAGAGCATGTTGAAGGCATTATTCTCACCGCTGTCTAGTTTCCCCTATTAATCCACCACACTAATGACGTTAATGAAAAACAATGCTAATCTAATTAGCTCTTCTCTCCAATCGCTCTCATTTCCCTCTTCGGTTTGACTAATCTGTGGTATTGGCAAAGGCCTATTTGACTCTCTCCAACAACACTGAGGCCCATTTTGCAAGACCATCGTCCGAGTGAAGCTGAAAAACAGACAGTAGTGTTTGTTGGATCTTTCGTATAAAGACTCGCTGTGTTTTCCGCTGCTATTAATTTGTCCAATTTGCCAAAAAAGTCAATGAACAGTGCTCAGTGTTTGTCCCAGAATGTTCTACTTGTCAATCTGCTTGATGCAGCGAAACAGCTTTTGGATCATTGTGGACACTGTGAGTCTCGGCTGAAAACCATGAAATAGTTTTAGTGATGGTATTTCTGTAAAGGCAGCGTGACCGACCCCACCTATTCTGAGCTGGAGGAACTCGGGGATACAATACAGCCTTCTGAGGAGGAACGAAGCTACAGGGGAAGAGTTAACGGCTTTTATTTTCTTAATGAAAGGTCAATATTAGTTGCATCATCCAGCTGGATTTAGGCACAGTTTGGCAGATCCAAAATTTGAATATTGGAGGGTGAAAAAAAAACATAGAAAAAAGATTTGAGAGAGGCATACATCCTGGTCTCTCAACGAAAGGTAAATGCGACAAAGACTAAGGCGAAGGGGCGGCTGTGGATCAGGTGGTAGAGTGGGTCACCTATGAATCGTAAGGTTGTGGGTTCGATCCCCGGCTCCTACTGTCCACATGTCGACATGTCCTTGGGCAAGACACTGAATCTTAAGTTGCTCCCAATGGTGGCTAGTGCCTTGCATGGCAGCTCGGTAGCCATTGGTGTGTGAATGGATGAATCCAATCGCTCGCTTTGGGACCTAGCTAAGGTCAAGAAAGCACTATATAAATATACTCCATTTACCATTTACTAATGAAGTTTTTAGAGACCACACACTGTCAAAGTTATGAAACAGAGATTTTCTGATACTTTGTGATTTGTTTCCAGGTAGCATCCATCCTCTGATTCAGTCCTTTGTTTCTTGGGTAATACCCCCTCTCTCTCTATGTCAAATATATCAATCAATCAATCAATCAAGAGATCCCAATAAGTGGAGAAGTTTTTCCACACACACCAACATAGACAAATACATAACTGCCTTGAGTTTAAATAATAAAGGTAATAAAAGTAATACAGTGCAGAAATCATGCAACTTGAATACACCTCGAGCTCACAGGGAGGTTGAACATGAGGAAGTTGATGTTACCAAAACTCTTCAAAGAGCATGTAGCAGTCATTAGCAGTGTGGTCCATTGTCTCACTGTCACCAAGGTTTTCAATACCATTTCTGTCTGGTTCCTCCATCATACAAGGTTATGTTTTCAGTCTTTGTTTTTCTCTTTTTCTTTATGGACAGATCACAGTAAAAAAATTTCATTTTAGGCAAGACCCAGAAAAACCGTGGGGTGTTATAGAGAGTGAATGTTTTAACAAGACCGTGATGCTGTTTCACCACAAGAGGGCAACAGTGTTCAGTCTACAGCATCAGTATAACAGGATTATACCTTGGCAGAGGTTTGTGTTCATCAAGTACATTCTAGTTTTTATTTAATTGAGGTTTCACCACCGCTCTTTTGGAGACTTCAATGCCCTCTACTTCTGTAAGGGAGGTTCAGACCGAGCATAACGTGGATTGCGCTAGTTGACAAAATTTTAACTCAAGTGACAAATTGGCGTCACGGCACTTCAACAACAGGTAAATGGCGTGATGGCGGAAGCAGCAGTTGCCGCGGTTACCAGGAGGAGTGCTCCTATTGCCTATTACTTGCTACTGGTGAAATCGCCAGTACATGTCTGCGAGTACTCGTTGCGAGTACACGCAAGGCGAAAATTTGCGTTGCGCTCAGTCTGAATGTCGCCTTAGAGCTATAACGATGCCAGACTGGAGAATTAGCCCCGCCCACTGCTCATCATAATGAACCAAGTCTTAACATTTGGAGATGTGTGCAAATTTGTTTTCTCTTTTGTCCATTATCCGATATTTCTGAATTCATGATACATTCGGATGACAACCCAGGTTTGTCACCAGCTGTTGAACTGTCACTGCTGTTGTAACACAACCACTGTCATGAACTTGTATTTTGGTTCATTCTCATACACAATGTAGCGATCATAAAATAATGACTGTCAGATGGTAATGAATGTCAGATAGTGTTTATGAGCTGTGAACCAGTTTCACACCACTCCAGACATGTTGCATGAAAACTCACTGATTCAATACTCTGAGCGGCATTATTGCCTCTTTTATTTGGTGAGTGAGCAGAACAATGGTAATCATCAGCAATTAGAGTACATATCCAATTGTTCATGATTAGTACTCATAAAGTCATATTTGATCAGCATCCAAAGTTTGTCTTCATGGAGGACGTGTTGCCATAGGTACAAAGAAACATACAAGTGTGTGGGCGTCAGCTGAGAACAATGGACGGGGTGTGGGGCTGATTTTCAGCTCATCAGGACCGAAGGGTTTATATAACTTTACCATATCCCGTACAAGGATTATTTTTATATATATCAGCCGTTGTCATGTTTTGAACTGTGTTTCTCTCTGTGCATTAAATAAAACCTGAGAAAATGAAGCGTGGACAAGCAGAGGCAGCGAGTGTAAAGATTTATTCTCATAGTGATATTCTGGATCAACAGTACAGTGGTTTAAAGTAGGACTATGTAGCAGACTATGTCGTCTAGGTTACAAATTTGAAGTATGATTTATAATATATGTCATGTATTCTGTGTTATTGTGCACAACTTGAAGCATTTGACATAAAAATATTACTGTGATATCTCATTTCGCCAAATAGTGAGCCTTTATCTGAGGCAGGCCTTTATCTGAGGCAGGCCTTTATTTCCATGTAACTAATTTATTCAGTTTAACAAGTTTATTTAGTATTTTTTTTAGTGTAAAGTTTCGTTTTAAGGCCCCAAACAGGATTTTGAAAAGAGCAGATCAGAATATTAAACTTACTGCATTACACTGTTAATCCAAACTAAACACTTCCTGCAAGCATTTCAAACTAAAAGCTCTGTATTGTTTCAGTTGAAGGTGACCTTGAGTGTCCAAATAGGCCTTTTATTGTGAAATATTTGCAGGTACATCTTTAATTTGCTCAGCCATCTTTTTTTCCCCGGTCTGTATTTGTGTCTGTATTTACTTGTATTATCAGGTTCACAGTATGTAAAGTAAGTACTCCTCTGTAATGTTTGAAATGAAGGTAGCACAAGTCCTCACAAGTTTAGTGATGAAAGTGTGTGTGTGTGTGTGTGTGTGTGTGTGCGTGTGTGTGTGCCACATGCTGTTCTGCACTGGGTGTCCCATCTTCACAGCAGGATGAGCTGCTGGCTCTGATTCCCTTCCATTAATCATTGGACTAATTTGTTTTCACAGCGCTGCGCTGACAGCCAGAGGTTCTTGTTACGACACAGAGGCTCAGGGAGACCTGTGCGTACATACGTGTACATGTGTGTTCACACGTGTGTGTCCATATGTGTGTGAGAGAGCTAAAAAGCTGAGCTGGTCTCACGGTCCCCTGCCTCCAAGTTGCCATGGATACTGAAAAATTAGTATTAGCATCAACAATAGAGAGAAAAAACAAATGTTTACGTCTTACATAAGGAAAAGGGACCTGAGTCACATGACTTAAGCTTATGCTCAAATGTTTTGTGTTAGGACAAAAAATGGTGCATTGGAAAAGTTATTGTAATCTGAACTAATAACAGACTTCATCCTGGTAGGTATAAAGCTTCAACTTAAAAGTAAAGACATCCTTTTAAAAGTTTTCAGAGATGGGGATGCATAATGCTAAATTTAACCTTGTGGGTGACTACAAGAGCAACAAAATCAGTGTTAAAGGTATAAAAACAAAAGGAAAATAATGTTTTCTACTGACCAAACATATAAACCAAGAGACAGTGTAGCTTCAAAGATCATTTTAACTCTATTCACTCACTGAAAAGTTGTAAAATATTAATAAAATGTGAGATTTGAATATGTATGTTTTCTGTTTTCAGGGCTTGAAACATACCATAAAACCTCAAATAGAGGCTGAGGCCTTTTTTCACCCAATCTGCAGAAGGTAATCAGCCTTTATTTCTAATTTCTTCTGTTGATAAGTTTAATTATTCATATTTCAATACTAGAATTTGTTTTGATGCTGGTGGAGGTGATCAAAACATGTAAAATACATGTAAATGTATTGTGTTTTGCTGTTGACACAAAGTCAGCACTTTCAGGCCTACTAGTTGCATTTAAGTCGACAGAAATTGATTATTTATTAACCAGGCTTTAATTGTGAAATATCTGCAAGGACACTATGTGCAGCCTTTATTTGTTCATATTAGGGACTCAGCTTTTTGACTGCTGGTTTCTTATTTAAAGAAATACAGCACATTAGTTATTTGACAGATAAGACGTATAAACTCATTCATCTGTCTGATGCACACTTTTTTTTGCTGTTGCCACAACATGCATATTAATTACTTCTTAGCTGGAAATTAAATCAGTAGATTATGCTGTTCAAGGCTATAATTCAGGTTTCCTACATGTACAAAACTCTGCATTGAGTTTAATCCTGCGCCTGCTTCAGCTCGAGTCGTCTCTACACAGCACCAGCAACAGCGGAGACAAAACCAGAAAACCTCACCCCGGACCACCCAGACGGCCTCGGCTTTGGGCAAACCAGCGTCGCTGATTTCCTTGAGGAGCTATAAACCACAAAGCCAACGCATTTCTGTGTCCAGTTGGTAAAGTGTATCTATGATAAAAATACAAAAAAACAAGCTCGTTTCGTCTCGGTCTATAAAACAGCACAAAAGACATGAGTAAGGATATTATTTTTAAGCTAAGCACACTGTAGATAATTGGCACTGTGGTGGTTTGGGAGGAGAAAATACGGAGCAGCGACAACTGACTCTGGTCAGACAGTTGGCCTGGATGTGACGGCTGATTCAGCCTCTGGCATCTCATCTCAACCACATTCCTCACTCACTGAGCATCTTGTGTATTATTGTATTGCAAAACCATTGGTAAGAACTCTGGCATATACTCAGGAGCCTCTTCCTCTTAATGCTCTGCCTCTTCACTCATGTTATACAGAGTGGGACTAGTGCTCCCACAATATTTCATTTTATAACGGAAGAAAAGTACCAGTCATGGTGGTGATACTTCAGGACAACTTTGTAGGAGGGTTTAATTAGTGTTGCAGTAGGTACCAAACATGAGTTTTGGTACCTGTGCACTATAAAGCACATTGGATTATAAGGTGCACCTTCAATGAATGGCCTATTTTAAAACTGTTTTCATATATAAGGCGCATCGCGTTATGAGGCGCATAAACTACTGTAGTGTCTGGGGTTGTGTTATCATCCATCTAGATGAAGCTGCACTAAAGTGAATGTCAACAAAACAGCAGATAAGTCAGTCAGTCAAACTTTATTAATAGTTCACTCCGTTCACTCCATAACAAGCTAGTGCATTCACAATATGGTACCGTACGTACCAGTAGCTCTTACCGGTATTTGCGCCGCCTTCATTGAAAACAATGTATTTCCAACTCAATTTGTCACAGTTCAACAGCTGTTTTATTTTTTTCCCCGAGGTAACGTCAGTGATGTAGTTTTATCTTTTACCAACAGCAAGGTACAACAGGTAGTGCAACTTTTTATCACGTAGTTAGTGCATCACTAACGTGGAGGGAACTTTTCCCTGATTCAGTAAACACGTAAAAGAAACAGTCTGATACCGCTACGGTAAATCAACATTAGTGCAATCACAATATACGCCCCCTGACTACGGTAGCCATAATTAACCAATATTGATCCATATATAAGGCGCATCGGATTATAAGGTGCACTGTCGGCTTTTGAGAAAATTAAAGGCTTTTAGGTGGAGCTTATAGTGCAGAAAACGGTATGTCCCAGAGTTATATTCCTGGTGTTAGGTCTATTATATAAGTTTAAAGGGACTTCATTCAACTGCTTTTCCACCTGAACATGAAAGGATAATCCTAGGTAAAGATATAGGAAATAATCATTTATTATTCCTTAACTGTTTTATTTTATTGTGAAACACTGACCAGGGTTCACACACTTTTCAAGACATTATGTTTCAGGACCTTTTCAGTACATCTGCTGTGACATCAGGTTGATGTGGGGAATGGAAATCACAACCTGGACCATGAAGTAAGTACTGCAGAAAAAAATACCAAAATTGAGTAATACAAAGGTTGGTGGTTCAACCCCTGGCTCCTCCTGTCCACATGTCAACATGCCCTTTGGCAAGACCTTGGACCTTAAGTTGCCTGATATTGCTGTGCTGGTGGTAGCCTGTGGTGTGTTCAGTGTAATACAAGAAATTCCCAACTTAACTATAGTATGTCTATAAAAACAGGAAATAGAAAGGACCTCCAGTCTTTGGTTGAGCTGTTTGCCACTCAGTCACAGTCCCTCATGTGAAGGGATCATAAGGTTGGGAAATACAGCTCTACAGAGAAGGAGAACTTTCCTCCTGCTTCCACCTGGGGCTGCCAAAGTACAAATTTGCTTAACGTAGCTTTAATCTCTGAGATCCATCACTTTCTTTTTCCTAACATGTATGTTTGACCTGTGCAGCGCAGAGCGAGGAACTATAGGCGTGTTTCCCTCCGAGTTCGTTTGATTATGTCTTCGTCCGTCATCAGGGGGCTTTTAAGTGCAACGGCAGAACCCCCGATCCCGTGGTGACATAATGTTAAGACCCAAACTCCACAGGTAATGTATGAGGCTGAGCGGCTTTTAAATAAGCAAAACCTAGATGGGAACAGAACCAAAGAAAACACTATATATCTATGAGCTGGGGCTATAAAATTTGTTAATGCGGTGGTGGAGAAAGAGAGAATGGGACTGTGTAAGGGCTTTTAATTTGTAGATCACTAACAAAAAAAGAGGAACTTTCAGAGGACCTTTGAAAAGACAAGAATTGGGAAATGCCCAACAAATGGCAAACTGGTCTCTCCAGAAACGACCAGTGTAAAGCCAGTTAAATCATATAATACAGTCTTTGCTAACCTGTTTGTTATTTCTGCCAGTGACGCCATTACCAATTAATTCCAATCAATAGGAACTCTTAGGCCTTTCCTCATTTGTTTTGTTGATTTTCATTCCTCTCTCTGAGGGAGCGCAGGGCTTATCCAAAGTACACAAACAGGCCAAGGCACACACAAGCGTGCAACCTGAACCTGCGTCCTACTGGCGCTTTTAATATCCTGCAATGAAAGCTGCCTCACCCCGGGCAGACATGCAAAGTACAAACTTATTACCTCATTCGTTTCTTTCATGTTGGTGTCCGTCGTGGTGAAAAGGTTATCGTTGGGATACTTTTCATCTTAGCTGTTTATGAAAGCTCTGATCGTATAGATTAAATGCTAATGTATGCCAACTATTGAGTGTTTACTCTGATAGACTTCATAATTTATCCTACAGGAAACAGGGGCAGTGGCCATTAAAGTCAACAGGAGCCATTGTACGCCAGGTAAGGGTCCTTCCTGAAGTGGCTGCTGACGATGATGAGGTGGAACAAATGGTTCTTTTGACAATTAGCACATCTGCATTTACTCCTTCATCAAAGTCTTCATCATTACATGGCAGATTGAGACCTCCAGGGTGTTCCCATTGGAAAGGTGAGGCTGATTCGTCGTCAGCTGGTCACATCCCCTGTCGTACCTGAGGTCAGTTGTCCATGTAGACCTAAAACCTGATGATGTCATTGTTCTAAACCCTCATCAAAAACCACTTGTTCTGGACTGAGGGAAGGGTGCACAGTACTATGTCTGAAAGGAAAACAGCAGCAGGAAACCAGATGGATCGGACTTTGGTGTCTTGATGTCTGTGGGAGTCGTACATGAAGATTCCCAAGACCATCGGCAGTAACTCACAGGTAAAGTCATTGACACTAGCCTGTAGCTTGTGGTGTTTGCAGGCCTGCGAGAGGGCACCAGAGGTCATGGTTCACATCTCTTTTTAAAGAGGCCATTGATATGTGGTCTCTGAGTCTGGTCCCTGGGTATCCTGTGTACCCTGGTAACACACTCTTGTCAGGTACATCATAGACCTCCAGGGCCAGCCTTCAGACCACATCCTGGACCATAGGATGGGAGCAAGTTACTTCTTCCAGAGAGTAAACTGTAGCCTGCAGTGTTGAAAATGTCTCCAAAAGAAGAGATGGGATTTGTACCAGGGGAGAGGAGATGCATCTCAATGACCTGGAGTAGCTGATGAAGGTGTAGTCAGGACGCCACAGGGATCAGCAGAGGGCCTGATCAAACAGATGTTGGACCTGGGCCGAGATCTTTGCATCAAATCCCTGCAGGTCCTACAGCATCCTTTCTTCACTCCAAGCTCCCTCAGAGCTCCCTATACTTAACACAGTAGACAATGAAGATGAGAACCTTGAGATCCATCAGAGAAGAACCAAGATGAAGGTCAAAGTGCTGCCTCGGTTGAAGATATGGCAGCTTTTTATTTGAATTTGACTTCTTCCTCCATCACAGTTGTTGCATCTGCTGTGTATTTGCAACCTGATTGGCTGCGTAACACTGTTCATAGTGGACGATTTCCATTAGACTAACAGTGTTTTTGACAAAAATATTTGTGTGTGTTATATAAGCGGTCACGCTATTCTTGCTAATAAAAAAAAACGAATAAACAGCCCACCTCTGCCTCCCTGGCCTCCTCTATAATTTACCCTTCCAGCTGTACTCTGTGTGACATGTTTAGCCCACCTAAACATCACATGACAAAAACCACACAGGAAAGCAAAGGTCCAGATAAACACACACCGGGAAAGTGTGTGTGTGTGTGTGTGTGTGTGTGTGTGTGTGTAATGCAGCTCTCACTGTTGCTGTATGTATTTACATTATTCTAAAGTTATACATTTTATACGTCCACATATTTATTGCTCCTGCTCTTGAAGTGAGGGGTGGGTGGAAAGCTAAACACAGGTGAATGAGCTGCTTGTTTACTTTCCAGTGAGAGTTGGAGAAGCAGATAAGAAGGATGTAGTTTCCATGGAAATACAAACCCCTCAAAGTGACGTGTCCATGGTGTGAAAAACACATTAATGGCTTGGATTTATTGTCTCTCTAAGTAAACACATTGTTAATGATCCACTCTAGAAATACACAAAGTTTTATATATACTTGTAGAAGTGGTCCATTAAAAGACTTATTCACAGTTGTTGGAAACACGGCTGATTTTAATGTTGTTTTTGATCCAAATTCACGACATAGCTGATGATGATTTTCTTGTAAAACCTTAATCTGCACCATCATCAGTAGTTACAGCTGCCAAACAAGGAGATTGATCTAAAATGTTTCTCTCAGATTTAATGCTATAGAAGTGAAAGACATCAGAACAACATCAACATCAGGATTGAATTCAGGAAGCTGATTCAATTACCTTTCATTATTGTTGATGCTTTTATTTGCACTGATAAAGTTTTAGCTGCTTTGACGATGCTTCTGCACTTCCTACTCCACATCATTACATCAGAGGCCAATGTCCAGTCCTCTTGTTAAACACCAGGGCACAGTAGTGGGTCTGTTTGGAGGAGGTGGTGATGATGCATTGTGGAAGATCTGTTGTTTTGAACAGGAATACGATGGCAACAACACGTGACTGTTGTGTGTCACTTTTTCTAATACAACCAGGCAATTTTCTACACAGTGAGTCTTCAGAGATCTGTGTGTGCATGATGATCTCAACGCTCACCTCCACATCCTCACAGATGATGTTTGACGAGAGGCAGGTGAGTAAAGTTCGCTGTAGGAACTGAACTGGGTGGATATCTGGGAGGAGGTGGTGCATGGTGCACAGGTACGGTACATATCAGTCATAGCTTGGATCTGAATTCTGGTTAAGAGATGACATGCTTTGTCCAATATAAAGTGAAATATGAAAACAAACAAAAACATGATTGGGAAATGTAGCACCAACTGAAAAAGTAACTTTGGGGTCATTTAGGTCCTTTGGGGGTGTTATCAAACTCAACAAAAGTTAAAATGTAATTGTCCAATATTCAAAAGACTATATTCAAATTGTTCAGACTGAATTACTTCACTATGTTTGAATTCATTAACACTAATTGGGGTAAATTAAGAAACCACTATTCAAGATGAAACATTTTAAATCTCACCAGTTGGAGATCAGCATTCAAGACCAGACAGAACTGGTCTCCACTAAGACCTTTGCCTGAATATATATTATGAAAATATGATTGAAGTTTCCAACTGAAACAAGATAAAGTATGATGTGGGAAAATATGTAAAAGAACTGCGCAGTACATATTTGGCGATGCATGGAGATCAAAAAACAAGTGTTGGTGGATACCAAACTTTTTCTATTAGATCTTTATCCAGAGAAACCTGATTAGATATTCAATAAAAAAGCATTTAACCACATTTGCTTGTTTAATATTGAAGGTATTGTGCTGTTATGGAAAACGTAGATTCGACAGATTTTTCCCAGCCCTCTGTTAGAAAGAATAACGTACATATTAAAGGCAAAACCACTTCAATTTGAGATGATATGGATGCCCTTTATTAATTAAGTTAAAGATTTAATAGATGAGTGAAGTGTACCAAGCAGTTTTAACCTCTTAATTTCTGTATGTTTTTATATCTTAACATGTATTTTATCTGCACTTGCACCAATTAAAAGACTCCCTGTTATTTAGATGAGCATTTATTAAATCAGGAGGATCATGCTTGGGTATATTTCTGAATGTAAAACATTGTATTGTGTGTTGTTGGGCCTGTAAATGAAAATCATTACTGACAAAGTCCAAATGTTCAAAATAGACGTGAAAGTTTTACTCTGTTGTGTTTGACGTACCCGGTTCAGTTTGGCTACATTTGTCTGCTCTTCAATTTCTTTAGGGGAAAATGACTAATTAGCTGCTTTTTGACTAATTTTGTTGCCATTTCAATTCAGGAAAGTAAATCTGATTTATGCTCCTACAAGTGAACCAAAGACAAATACACATGTCCTGTTGGTACCTCGGAGACACAGAATTTACATATTTATCCAGAGTCGGTGAAAAATGGACATGAAACGGTCTTAATCCTATGTTGGCTGTAGCAATCACCTCCATTAAAAGGGGTGGGGAGGGAGGGGAAAGAAGAAAAGTCCTGGCTGTTAGATTTATAGACAGAAAACAGGTCCTGTGTGACAAAAACCTGAGGCTAAGAGCAAGCAAATTCACAATCCTTAATCACCAGATTGGGAGTTATAAATTCACTGGGTTTTTAATAGGCTGTCAGCACAGTAGAGTTTACCAGTGCAGTACATGTATATAATGCCATCTCCTGTGGAGCGCCAATATTTTGTGTATTAGTGTTTATGTCCATGTCTGGATACATGTCTTTTTTTTCCTTGCATGTGTGCTCACCATTACATCTTCCCTCCCGCCATGTGCGTCCTTATATCTCCGCATCTGTCTTTTTTCTTGTGTCAATGTGAGCGGGTGAATTCGTTCATCCGTGTGTGGCCCTGCAGTCAATGGCCCGTTGCATTTTCCCCCGATAGCCGTGAAGAGGGGAAATGACCTTTAATGTGCCCGGCCTTCTCCCTCAGTCCATATTAATGTTAATCTATCAGACTTGGAGGCTCCCTCGCCATACAACGCCGCCAATGTTCGCAGGGCCTCGGGGTGTAATCAGTGGTGTTGAACCCAGCGGTGCGCGGTGTAATGGTGGGAATTAAAGAAAAAAAACACGCGTATGGTAGGATCTCTTGCTGATAGTTCAGCTAAACAAACCGAAACCGAACACCAAAGCTGCCGCAGACGACACCGATGTGCTCAGAGCAGAAGGAGGGAAAGTAGTCATGAGGGATGGCGGATTAGAGGTCGACTTGTGACACTACCAGCTAAGAAAAGTTGAGGTTAGAGAGGGGCAGCGATGTGACTCGGAGTCATAGGCTACGTTCACACTGCAGGGCTTAATGCTCAATTCAGATTTTTTTGCGAGTTCGTTCACATTTCCAATTAAATTCGACTTGAATGTGATCTCCTGTGTGAACTTAAATACGACCCAAAAGTATCCCACATGCGCAGAAGAGGACATAACGACGTCATGCAGCGAGCGCGCTTCAGTGTTTGCGGAAGTAAAAATGGACGATAACGGTGCAGCGTATTTTATGATTCTAACATTGTCCAACCCGAGCAAACACATTTACAACCTGATTTTAAGAATAAAGTTGAAAAGAAGGAGAGTCAAGTTTTTGGCCACAGTGTTTTGTGGGGCAGTGGCAGCAACATCCATCCTGAGAAACGCAGTCAGGAGTGGTGGGATAGTGATGTGAGAGGCTTTAATGATACGGAGTTACGCAGATGAAAGACGTTTGTTGCATACTGTGATGTACAGGTCAGATAAATGCGACCTGGCTGTTCAGACAGAAGTCGAATGGCAAAATATCGGATACGTATCTGATTTAGGACCAAGTGGCCGGGGTCGCAATTGAAAAATTTGGATCTGTGTTGTTCAGACTGCCATGAAAAGATCAGATACAGGTAGCATGGGGCAAAAAAATCAAATTTGGGTCACTTTAGTCTGCAGTGTGAACATAGCCTTGAATATGTGGTCCTCAATCAGATACGTATCCGATCTTTTGCCATGCGACTTCTGTCTGAACGGCCAGGTTGCATTTATCCGATGTACATGTCACAATACACGACAAACGTCTTTAATCTGTGTAACTCCGTATCATTAAAGCCTCTCGCATCACTATCCCACCACTCCCGGCTGCGTTTCTCTGGATGGATGTTGCTGCCGCTGCCCTACAAAACACCATGGCCAAAAACTTGACTCTCTCCCTTTTCAAATTTCTTCTTAAAATCAGGTTGTACATGTGTTTGCTCTGGTTGGACAACAATGTTAGAATCATAAAATACGCTGCACCGTTATCATCCATTTTTACTTCCGCTAACACTGAAGTGTGCTCACTGCATGACGTCGTTATGTCCTCTTCTGCACATGCGGGATACTTTTGGGTCATATTTAAGTTCACACAGGAGATCACATTCAAGTCGCATTTAATTGGAAATGTGAATGAACTCGCAAAAAAATCGGATTTCGCAAAAAAATCCAAATTGAGCATTAAGCCCTGCAGTGTGAATGTAGCCACTGGGTCTTAAAATTGATGCCAGAAAAGTACAGTACCATCAATGGCCACTAGATGCTAGCTCCAAAAAACTCTAGCTCCTATTGACTTCAATTAAAAAACTTGTGAAATAATTTAGATTTTTTTCAATCCTGATGCCATTAGCTAAAGCCAACTCATCTTCTCAGCGATCTGTCGGTCCATCTGAAATTCATTTCAGTTCATTAAGTAGATATAAGAGTTTCAGAAAAAGCGAAAAAAATGAAATAAAAAACAAGCAAAAAGACATAAAAAGCCTGAAATCTTTGGTCGCAAGTGATGGACGGAGTTATATTTTTCCCAGTGACGCTGCAGTAGTGCACTGAGGTTACACTGGTCAGTTTCCATGAACAAGTCTGTTTACCTGTGTGAATATTTATCCCAACATTGATTGGTTGAGAAAAAAATATAATTAAAAGTATGCAGGAATATCCAAAAGAGTTCCGACCAAAGTAAATATATAAATAAACCTGAACTTCTTCATTGACCAAGAACTGAGGAGTACAGCCCGTTCCATTTTAAAGGCCTGAGGTTTGTGGTCTCGAGTGACCGTTTAATTTGATTTGAGTAATCAGTTTAGAAATGTGCGTAATCTAACTTCTCCATCTCTGACCGGTCTGGTTCACTGTGGACTCCTCTCCTGATGTTCAGCACTAAAACTGAGGGAAAAACAGGTTATGAGCTGGAGCTTAAATGTTTGAGGTTTGTAGTAAGGTTTAAGGTAGTGTGGCCACAAAGGGACCAAAGAAATCCAGAGAAGTCCTAGAAATACAATTTGTATGCACCTACTAAAAGATATAATAAAACAAGGGAGGAGAAAGTGCTTGAAAACAGAGGGAAAAACAGTATCACAATGTGGACAGATATGGAAAAAGTGAACGAGAAGAAAAACATCACTTGGGAGGTCATTAGGTTGCGTTCAGTCAGCGCTGTGGGTCCAAGGTGGATAATCGCTCGATGGGGGTAGAGGTGGTCGAAGACATGCAACGAAAGAGCTTCGGTCATTTGGGTAATCTTTGTTCAGATCTGGCCACTTACTTGGAAAGTCCATGCTAAGTGCAAGCTGGGAGCAGCAGTTTTGAGGGAGGTTTGTGGAACAAACTGCTAATGTGTTTTTTATTTGTGGCAGGGAGATCTTATCAAGATGCACGGCATAAACTGTTTGGACTGTTTGGAAATCTCGCTACATTTCACCCTCTGCGTCCAGTCGTTCCTTTTCTCTCTTTTCAGCCCAGGCTCCTGTGGTTTTCATATAAAAATCAAACTTTTCGGACCATAAATTAGTTTAAGAAAGCTGGCGTTTTTATGGCACGGTCATGTTACAGTCAGGGAGTATTGTATCCACTGGATCCACGTTTATTCACGTTGATAGGGAGACGGTAGCAGATGTGAGGCATCTATAATTGTTTAGCTTTGATACACTTTTATATTTTTTTTGTAGCTTTGATGCTAAGCTAATCACCTAGCTTTGATCAACTAAAAGACATAACAACAAGTGGTATCATTCTTCTTATGTACAGTTTGTTTCTTAGTCTTCTTGGAAACACCCTAATAATGTGTTGCTAATGCATAATCTCCCCAAAAATCACGTAATTTCTTACATTTTCCTGTTTATCTTTAACGAATGCCAGGCCCTAAAAGTAACTATCGAGCACAACAATCCTGCTCTGGGACCCCTGAATAATTGCTCTGAATCACACATCAGGGGACCCTGATTAGTCACTTTGTAAGTGTGACTCAGCCCTCAGCACACATGGATACCAAGCCCTTCTAGATGAATCTCTTCAGTATTGTTGATAACTTTTTTGAGGCCTCTTCTGGGGGTCTCAAGCTGGGGTCTTCAGCCTAGACTTTCATAGACTCTATATTGAAATTTATGAAGCAACCAAGCAACAAGATGCTGCCTCCAAAGGACTCTGGCTCCAATTGACGGGGGTCAATCTGATGTCATTCGCTAAAGTCAAGTCTTCTTCTCAGTGGTCTGGTCCATCTGAAAATCATTTCATCAATAAGTAGATACGAGGTGTCAAAAAGAGGAAGATTTAGGGGTGTGGTCAGTAAAGTTAGCCTCCAATGAGACCAAACCTGAACTCGAGTCTCATACACATTGGGCAGTGTCATTGGGTTCAAGTGTTTTTATAGGCATTTCCAAATATGGTCACTTCAAGCTCTAAAAAAAAAACAAAACAAAACTCCCAAGTTCAAACTGAGTCCACAAACCATTTGGTGACATCACATTAGTGGTTATAACCTAGAAAGCACTCAGAGAGCTCAGACCTCCACCAAGGTATAATCCAGCTGCACTGATGCTATAGACTGAACATTACTGCCCTCTTGTGGTGAAACCGCAACAGTCTCTGGTCATTTTACACTTCAGGCTTATTCTTACCCTTAACAACATATATTTTAAAAAATATACATCCTAAACTAACTTTTCTTTTATCTAAGTCATTTCTTAAAACCTCTAAGATACAAAGACACTTGCTAATGTGTTTGATATTCATTGATCATTTGAAAGACTTCATCTTATTTTTACGTTACATAACTCTAGTTTAGACATTTTTTAATCCTTCATTTTTGTCTTTGAAACTTTGTGCTTGTAACTAAGTGGTAATTAGTGGTTTATTTTTATTGTAATACTATTTATTTGTTTTCTTTGTCCTCATGTGCTTAATATTTGCTCTCCATGTTATTTCTCAGACTAAAATATTCGCCCCCCCGTCTGGTTTTTGCTGTTGTGATTCCACCCTGTAAACGTCAAACCATCCGACCAGGTGGTTCAATACATCAGCTCCCATCTGCCGTCACTCAGCACCTCGCCGCGGCTAATGTTGCTGTCTGGTTGTCGTGGAAACCGGAAC
>OOFC01030251.1:0-11190 GCA_900323345.1 Pseudochromis fuscus | reverse complement strand
AATTCTTTTTTTTTTTTTTTGTATAGTCAGAAACAATTTATGGATTAGTTATAAGTCTATATTGTATTTGAAATCATAAAAGAAGAAAAAAAGTGCACTAACAATCTTTCACATGCTCTTTTTCCTCTTATATTCAATTTCTAAGAGCCTTTAAAGAATATAAAACAAACCCATTTCTGTCTGAACTGTAAATAATAACACTGAATATTCTGCTCTGACTCAGCTCTCGAATCAGCTTTGATTTATTTGTTTTTCCTCCTCATAGTGTTTTTTTGATCATGTGCAATGAAGGTAGAATCTGTCGCTCACACACTTGTGGCACAAGCTCGATCTTTAAAATAACATCAAAGTGCTTTTTTAAAAGAAGTCCTGCAAAAAAAAAAAAAAAATCTGACCTCAGTGCCTCCTCTTATACTGTGGAACAAACAGGCAACAAAAAGTGCATCCATATTTGGGCTTTTCCAGATTTAAGCTTCGTTTCTCTGTGGGTAAAATACATGGAGTTATTTGAACAATCACCCTAATGATGGGGTCCGTGTGGTCTTTTTAAAATCCCCTCATGGCTTTTATTGAATCTCACTGTAAAACACTGTGTCAAATCTTTTTTTTTAAATAAGAAAATCAAGGGACCCAAATTTTTTAAATCCTTCCTCTGTGTGATATTAATGGAGAAATGTGCCTGAATCTAACTTTTCTCTCTTCTTTTTATACTCTAAAGCACAGTTAATGACAATAACACCAACAATGTGCCAGTTGTGTGTGTTTTTTACTCCTTTTATTTGGATATTTAAGGGAAAAATGTCTCGTTTTTTTTAATCCCAGCTGTCTTCCAGAAACATCTTGTTCGCCTCCTGTGATTGAGTTTAATCAACATTTTTCTGTCTTTTCCTGTTCGTCAGTCGGCCTCTCACCGTGCAGTAGACGACGTCTGTGAACTGTTTTCACCATGAGGCCAAATTAATGATTTAAAAAAAAAAAAATGCCTTATCACAACAACCCGACACTGAGTAATCCAGTGTTGCTCACTGTGGTTAGATCATAGACTGTGGATGGAAGTGGACGAAGCAACTGTTTAAAAAATGAGGAAGTGGGGAAAAGTGCAATACTCCCAACGGCCACTAGAGCTCCAATTGACTTCTATTCAAAAATCTCCTTTACTGAGTCGAGGCATTTTTTATTCACTAGTCCTTCTCAGTATCTGGTGGTCCATCTTCAGGTCTGAGCTCCAATGACAGTGTCCAGTGTCCTCGAGCTCCTCACTCCTCCCCTTGTATCCAAATATGGTCACTTCTGGCTCCAAAAACCCAACATGGCGACACTCAAACGCCCACAACCCAACAGGTGACGTCACATGACCTTCGTCCCTTCTGCACACAGTCTGTGGCTTAGATATTGTGGCACAGTACTGCCTTTAGCGTCTGTGAGAGATCACTGACCCGTCCTGCCTCTCTCACCCAGTGCATGCTGGGATATGTACTTCAGCCTGAACAACACAAGCAGGGTTTAGCAGGTGGATGGATGGAAAACTGCCACGTTCAACTCTTGGTGCTTTATTCTTGTTTCCTAAAGGAGGGCTGATGCTGATGCTGCTGATGCTGCTTTAGAGGCTGTTTTTACTTCATGATGGAGTATTTTATCTTTTTTTTTCACTGAGGTGTTGGTATGTTTTGGAGACGTTGCCTAAAAAGCTGTGATTGAAAATTGCTGAAACCTTTTTAGGGGCAGGAGTTTCATACACTGTGCACCAAGTGGCCAACTGACCTCTCAGATATAATTTTTAGGAGATAAGTTTTCTTTACCGTGTCCTCAGTGCTATAAAACATGGCTGATTGTAATGATTTTTTTTTGTTTTTTACTGGTTTATAGGCGATTTAGACTCACATCTGTACTTGATTTGTCACTTAAAAACTGATTTCATTCATCATATCTGGTCAGGGTAATTTTCTGTAATCATCAGTTTTATACGACTCTTTTAATAAGACTCAATATTAACGTAGGAGCATAAACTAATCTTGAATGGATTATTGAAATATCCATTTAAGTAATGTCTGTAGATTTTGTACCTAACTCTGAACTTTAATAAGCCAAATATTTAAAGGCGGTTGAAATGAGTTTACATTAAGAAAAAACAAATCTTAAAATTGTAGCACCACATATTTGTACAGTGAGAAATCAACATGTCGCTCTGTGTTCTCCTCTCCGGGTTAATTATACCATTGGTTTTGCTCAAACGAGGCATTTTTAAAAAGTGAGTACTCGGATTCTGTAAATTGTTTTCAGTATTAGCAAGCTGGTTCTTGCTGCCCCTACAAATACTTTAAAAAATAAATGTCCAAGGCTCCTTTTCGTGGCCACCTTGCCACTCTCTCTCTCTCTTTCTTTCTCTATATTTGTTGTATTAAACAGAGTTTAAAAAGAGCAACATTGTGTAAATGATTCTCATACATTTTTACCAATATTTCAGCCACTTTTTTGTCTCTATTTTATGATTTCTCATTGTGCCTGTATTAAATGTGTAATATATGAATATATACAAATATATGAAAATGACTACTTTAAGTGTGTGCTGTGTGATTTCTTTGAGCTTTGCTATAAAGATAATAAGGTATAATGTAGCACTTATTTTTGCTATACTTCTGGCATGCCTCAAGTATGGTGAAATGGTTTTAAAACACATTACAAACATAATTTTATGGTTAAATGTGATAAATAAGTTCATAAATTAGCATTGTAATTGTCAGTTTTATTGTGAAAAGTTTGTTGTCATAGGAAGAAGTAGGGTTGCCAGGTTTGTGTGGCAAAACCAGCCCAAATTAAAAACTTAAAATATGTTTGTTAAATTATAGGCTTTTTATATCCAACATTTTCTTTATTAGATGTATTTTTTAAAAAAAATCTGCACAACGATGCCATAAATGTGCTAATATACTCCCAACTTATTTAAAATATTTACTGGCTGCATATTTACTGAACTGCAAATCATTTCAGATTACTGTTGGAATTGTGGGTTGATCACCTTATATACTACTTTACTACTACCATTCAACTACTATAACTAATAAAAATAATGCTGATGATAATAATAATAATAGAAAATAGGGAAATTAACAAAGAAAAAGGGAGAAAAACTTCTCAAGATGTAATTATGTATTATTTGAGATGTCTTAGGTTCTGATCTCGAGTTAGTGCTATTGAATAATGGGCACCAACCATTTATTTAATATTAATTTACAATTATTATTGTAATTATCTATGTAGTTTGCATGCAACAACTTGCGTAGCTTTATTCTGGGGGAAAACCGCGAACCTGGCAACCTAGAGCGTAAACCCAGGTGTATGCTAATTGAGTTGCAGCACGATTGCAACGTGAAGCCAAAAAACACATATGTAAGTTGTGTCTTGAATCGTCTACTCTACAGTTTTCAGCAGGATACTTATTCTTCATATTTTTCTGGGAGCGGAGATGCGGGAT
Organism: Pseudochromis fuscus; assembly: GCA_900323345.1. Taxonomy (NCBI): domain Eukaryota; kingdom Metazoa; phylum Chordata; class Actinopteri; family Pseudochromidae; genus Pseudochromis; species Pseudochromis fuscus. Next base: position 7,718 of record OOFC01030251.1, on the reverse strand, counting down.
ATTTCTACCTGGAAGCTTGGAGTCCTGGTGTTTATCAGCTAGCACCGTGGGTTAGACGCCATTTTTGCTCTCCCGCCTGTTCTTCACCGGAAGCAGAGAGACGGACTTCTTAACTAAGGTACGACATTTTTGTTTTAATTTATTTTTTGTATAAATTGTTAAATTGAAAATAGTTTCCGACCTCTTACTTTCGAGACCTGCAATGTTTTATATTATTTTATTTTAATTATCTGTTTTTTAAATAGTTGCCGACTGAACTGCGCTGATGGTTGAACTCTTACAGTGTATCCATGGGTAAACCAGAACTTGATTTAAGCATTTTAACGTCAAAAGTAAACTCTGATTCCAGTGTTAGATGTAGTTATTAGAGGTATATAACTGTAGAAGGTAAATATTAGGTATCATCACATGTGTTACATCTTTCTCCATGTAGTGTACCACTTGCTTCACTGGGTGTATAGGTTTGGATGGATGGTTGAATATTGCAGGAGTCAAGATGATTTAGGGTGTTAGTGTTCTTAAGTTTAGTGTAATGAAAATTTAGCAAACTGATTTGAATAACTCATGGCTCTTACCTACAAATGCATCTCAAAGCACTGAAAATTACATTGAATCCTGTTTATTTTCCTTCTTTTGTGTGAAGATGTGCTCCAGTACAAACCTGTGCTCACTCAATTGACTTAAACTGATATAGCACTAGGGGATAGAAAAGAAATAATGCTTTGGATTGAAATTGCCCTTTAAAGCCCTTTAAATCCCCCTAAACATACAGATTTCACTAATGAAAAAACGTCGCCTGAAAAGTCAAACGTTGCAATGCTGCATGATAAAAACAACAAATCCGCTGTCATTTATTTCCGTGACCATAATCCCATGTCGAGAGGTTTGTGTTAAACTCTCTATCGACATGCAGGCTGATAGGAAACAAAGCTCGAAGACACAACTACACATGTGTTACTAATGTATGGTTTGCACTGCGCCAGCCTCATGCGGCGCTTTGCTTTAGGAGGATGTATGCATGACTGTGCGTACACGCTCGGCACTACATCAACACCTTGTGCGTATTTACACACTCAGTCATCCCTTGTGCGTCTCTGCCTGAAGACCTCCTCCTCGCTGTTTGAAATACACCCTCAGAGCTGCCTTTCCACCGCCACATGTGCGAGCCATCAGTGTTGACTCTGTACTCTCCCCTGTCCGCCTCACTTAGACGGAGAGGAAAAGATCTTAGGGTCTCTTGTGTATGATGTTATTCTCCGAAAGGCCAAAGTGAGATATGTGAGCTTAAATCATATCCACAAAGTGTGTTGGTGCTTGTGTAGACTCTTGTGTGTTTGTGTGGCCAGGCATTTTTATACAAACTTGAGAGGATTGGTGAATCTGAGGGTGTGTGGGCTGTACAGGTAGGAAAACATTAATAATATGAGTGGGGAATACACAGGAACAACTTCTAGACATGTTGGGAAATTTTGCTGAGCGTTACAGTAGATGAGACGATTGCTGCTTGTTAGGTTCGTACAGTTCAAAGGTAAGAAAAGCTGCCTATTGGTGCCTGTGCAAAAAAGTGTAATACCTCCAACAGCCACTAGATGCTGGCTCCAGTTGACTTCTATTCAAAAATATGTATATTCAGTTATTAAATACTCAGTTTTATCGGCAAGTCATTCTGATGTCAGTAGCTAAAGTCAACTCTATTTATCAATGATCTGGTGGTCCATCTGGAAAGAGTCTTCTTTAAGTGGAGGGTGGGGTTATTTTGATTGACAAGTCTGGTTTCCAGGTCTGATACACATTAGGTAGCATCTTCAGGTTCAAGGGTTAGACCCGCCTCCTCTTTCATATCCAAATATGGTCACTTCTGGCTCCAAATGACCAACATGGCGATGTTCAAATGACAAACTCTTGGCATCAAAATGCGAATCCACAAACCAATGGGTGATGTCACGTTAGCTCCATCCATTGGTTTAAAGTGTTCCTTCTGAAGAATAGGTTGCCAGGTTGGAAAACAGGATTATTTGCTTTCAGCAGCATAGATGGTAACTACTTATTTAATATTTAGCTATATAACTAGAGACAGTTAGCTTAGCTTTCCACAAGAGTGGAAACAGACTGGGAAATTTAGCATGGTGCAGTTCAAAGGTAAGAAAAACCATCTAGCCCCATTACCATTACTTTAGGACTACTTGGTTTTTATGTGTTGCTTTGCCATTTTGGGAAATACAGTTTACTACTGGTTTAGCAGTGTGGATCTCTGTTTCCTTTGTCTGGTAATAATTACACAAATGCCGACCGATCGTTACCAATAAGAATACATCACTACTGGTGAGCTAGCATGGGAACATTGCCACAGAAAGTAAATTGAAATCACCGGTAATCGATAATATTCAGAGAGATTGGCTTAGGATACAGAGGTAGTTGTACGGGTTATGGCCCATCTCAAAATGTTGACCCTTGTCTTCTGGTGTTGGGCTGGTGTAGCCGCCTGTGTCTGGTATCGATTGAGAGCCTTAACGTCAGAATCAGAGCCGTGAAACAGTCGGAGCAGAGGGAGCTTTTAGTCTTTGTTGTCCGCCATCACAGTTGTGTTTGTCCAAAGGCCCACTGGAGCCATAGAGTTGAGTTATTCTACAATCCAGAGAGCGAGACCCACATCAGTAACATTTATGGACAATTTATAATTGATGTGCTCATTTGATCTCCCTCTTCACCACGAGGAAAACCATCTGAACAAACAAGCACGGTGTAAGTTTATTGCATTAATATGGATTCCTTCTCCTCGGCTTCTCGCGCTCGCTCCAAAACCCAGAAGACCTCTTTAGAATAACTCAACCCCTGAAACATGTCAGAGGCTCACATCCAAGGGCATCTGTCACATTTTCCACTCAGCGAGAAGAACTCAACGGTTTCCCCTTCGACGTGAAAATATGAACACAAATCAGCTTTAAGAAATCTGACAGGGAAATGAAAGGAAAAAACTTTTTGTGTCCTCATCAGGGTAACAATGAGTACATCAGTCTCTCCATCTCTACAGCAGTGTAGCATGTTGTACAGTAAAATTAAAACCTCTAATAACAGGCATTGATTTAGACGGCGTTAGACACAAACGTCAATGTATCGTAACGTATTTAAAGCAAAAACAGGACATGTAGGCGCGACAAAACGTTTTGAGCCAGTTTGATTGGACCATTGCAACACAATGAAACACCATACCTAGCTAGCTAATGTTACTGGATAACTTAGTTTTGTTCATTTATATCAGGCAATTTATTAGTGTTTTAAGGTTTTCAGATACCTTTCGTTGTCGACAGTTTCGAAGGATCTCTTCCATCTTCTTCAGGACGTCATCCAGATGTCGGGTGGTGACGTGCCTTTATCAGCTGATGTTACTGAGGCGTGGTCTGTCAGGTGGACCACACCTCCTGCTGTCTCTGGATAACCTATGCATTACCTTATCTAGTACTAGTAGCATATTACTAGATAATGTTAGTACTGTGTACTACCTAACAATACTGTTCAGTGTTTTCTGGTGGTAATCTGAACTGAGTGATTGACAGGTGGATAGAATGAGACTATTGGTTGAAATCATAATAACTATAATAGATAGATAGCCTTTATTGTCTAAATATTTCCTCACTGTTGGTTTTTGTAATTATTTTGAAATCTAACTCTATGTCGCTTTTATTCCCAACAGCTTAATTCAAGGATTAAATAATGCAGTGAAGCAGCCTGTTTATGATAAAACATCCATTTGGTCTTTAAATGTCCCCCAGAGGGAGAAATGACTTTGCAATGAAATGTTCACACTCTGATCTCTGCCTCCATAGGGATACTGTCATTTTGATATAGGTCTTCTTGTCTTCTCTGTGGATTGCACCCTGACAAAAACTGAGTTTTAAATTTAGAAAACACGTTTCCTAGATGTCAGTAGCTGGAAGGGACAAAATCAGCCTTTTTGTAATTGGCTGATTGCAGAAAACCAATTTGTGTATCCCCCCCCTTCACCCTTCTGCTTCGTCTACACAGACACTGAGTCATGTGAAATGTTAAGCCTGAGGTCAGGAAAACATAACGAGCTGTGCTAATTGTGCTGCTGCTACCTGGCAACTGCAAACCGTAACCAGAAAAACAATGCTGCTGTCATGTTGCGTGAGATTTTCTTCCTCCCTCGCTCCTGAAGTGATCCACTGGAAGTAAAAACTGGGATTCAGGGAGGAGATGCTTCGAGTGGCGTCCACGGGCAGACTCCACTTGCCTTATGAGCCCTGGGGAAAGGGAGTGGACCCTTTCGTGCCATGTTCACAGAGGCACGTCACAGGCTATTTGTCATGGTAAGCATGTGTGTGTGTGTGTGTTTGAGGGGGAGGGGATGACTGAGAAATGGTCACATCTTAATTCCTATGGAGGACCTTTTAGTCCTTTTTTAGTGGACCAGCAGAATCTCACATTGCCTTGCATCTCTGCGAGTGTGATATTGGTGATGATACTGCAGCACACACCTTTCTGATTTGAGGGTAACACACCACATGTGTCAAGTCATATCAGTTTTATTTATATAGACCCATTTCACCATTAGTGAGGAGGGGGTCTCACGATGATCTTACAAAATCAAAAACACAAAAACAGAAAAAATGTATTTACATATAAATTACATATATTATTAATTAGTAACCTTAACTAAAACACATGCAGTTCAGGAGTCAGCTGCTCATCACAGTACAGTTTATATATGGATTTTACTTTTAAGTATTCTGCTATTGAAATTACTACAAATTAATCTTATTGTGTCATTGTTAGGGTTGTGTCAGGAGATGCCTATTAGTACTTTAAGTTTTGTATCCTTCAACTACCTCTGATGATAGTGGGGCATCCATAGAGTGGATCTGAAAGATGGACGTAGCCTCCAGGTCTTAAAAGTAAATGAAGCCTGTATTGAAATGCAAAAAAGTGCAATACCACCGATGGCCACTAGATGCTGCCTCCAAAAAATAAAATATAGAAATAGAATAGAAATACATTTTTTCCCACAAGTCATTCTTATGTCATTATCTAAAGTCAACTTGTTGTCCATCTGAAAACTATTTCATCATTAAGTAGATATTAGGCTTCAAAATGAGGAAGATTTAAGGGCGTGGTCAATTTGATTGACAGGCCTGGTTCAGAGAGTCATTCACTGGATCCACATTGAACAGTGTCCTCAGGTTCAAGGGTCCACATTCCTCCCTTTATATCCAAATATGGTCACTTCTGGTGCCCAAACACCAACATGGTGACGTCCAAATACCAAACCCCTGGTTTCAAACCAACAAGTGTTGTCACAATGACTACATCCACCTCTAATATACAGTCTATGAGGTGGATGGAGGATTGAGCCTTCTTTAAATCTAGCTTTTTACGTGGGAGATGTAGGTTGAGTTGGAAAAATCCCAGTCTGTTCAAATGGGAGAATATTTTAAGAAGACAGTGTTGTCATTTCACCACCGGAGGGCAGCAGTCTACAGCTGGAGTATGCCCTGGTAGAGGTTTGTGCTCTCTGAGTGCTTTCTAGTCTTTTTGAATGTGCGTGACAACATAGTGCGATACATTTATTTTTTACCCTCTTTTCCTGGATATCGATATGCTGCCACCTTGTGCCTATTCCTGATTCCTGATTAGAAATGACAGTGTGCTGTACTGATGCTGGACAGATGTGCTTTTAAAGGATGATGGTAGAGCTGAAGCGAAATGAAGCATAAGCCCAGGGGATCAATACACCCCCAGAGTGAGTCAACAGGACACACACACACACACACACACACACACACACAGGACTCTCCTTCCTTCCACAGAGGAAATGTTCACTCCATAAATATTTGGAGTTTGCTAATTGAAAGAATCTGCACAGCTTCAATCCTGGGAGTTTTTTCTTCCTTTTTGTTCCTCGTATGGATTCTTTGTGTAGTTATCTGTCCCCTCGTTCATTAGTGCCAAGTGAAACGAGCTGAGGCTACAGTAAACACACACACACACATTCAAGGTCACACACGCACAGGTTAGATCTGATCAGCCACTGGCGTTGTGCGTTTGATAGTCAGTTGTTTTGCTTTGCCATAAGTGGCGCATTATCCCGCTTTCCGATCGGCAGGCTGGTTCACACGCAACGCCGTGTGCATGTGCTCTAATGTAGGTAAATGCAAGCTGTCCTCTGGGAGAGCGGCAGACTGCTCTGAAATTCAGCTGAAAAACATGTTTGCATGTCACTGTGTTTGCATTCGGGATTAAAATTTCATGAACATAGGTGTTTTCTTTTTTTACTGTAGCACACACGTGTGGTATGGCTAGCTTTGCTGCAGCATATGGAGCCCGGAGGAAACTTTCGTGGAGGGAAAATTAGGCCTAATAAACATTTTGCTTTGTCATACAACCATAAAAGAAGGATTGAAGTAGTAGGGAGTACAGCTTGTCGTGCACAGGTGTAAATGAAAGTGACTTTACATAAATGCCTCCTTCACAAGTGAGTAAGCATCACCTTCTATTCAGTGAAAGTTTCAGCCTCAATAGAGATCCATTGAGAGCAGCCATCCTCTGCAGACTCCGGCGCCAAAACCCAGGTCAAGCGTCGAGGCCCTCTTCAGTCGTACGTCTGCGTGTTACGTGTGGTTTTCACTTTGTGTGCAGCTCATTTAGCTCCCGACTGTAACACGTATAGCGTGATGTGTTTTTAAGCCCTCTTCCACTCTGAACATGCGAGACTGATTGTTCAGCCTCGGCGGCGCGAGCTGTCGCTGATAAGTTATGCATAACGGCACGGGCGGGAGACGTGTCTGTGTGAAATGACATGTGACAAGGTGGATTTCGGATCACGGTCTCATGCGTGCGGGGATGTCTCTTTTTCTTTCGGTCTCTCAGATGGTCCTCAAATTTTTCTTTCAGGGTTTTAATCTGTCATGTTACGGTCTCTGGAATAAATTATTCCAATAACCGTGAATACAGTTTGATTTTTATTCTGAATTGTTGCATGATTGTTGTGCAAACAACCAGTCTTTAATCATAATTGTCCACGAGTTCATTTTTTGAAACAGAAGTTGTCGTGTGAACGCTCGACCTCTGCTCCTACAGCCAAGTGCAGGTTAACTTATAACTTGTCCTCTTGGCCGCTGAGAGTCTTTGCAGTTACTCAGTGTTTATTTAGCTCAGCTGCAAGAGGGGAAGAAGGTTTCTGGACTAGGAAAAGGTCTGCAATGGAGACCAATAATGCTAGAAATCCGACAGTGGTCCTCGGGAGGCAGTGTAGCGATCACACGGTTACACCTGACCTGCGTCACCATCCGCCCGACAATCTGCCGGACAGCGAGAAGGTCGGAGCCGCCCTGCTGGTCTCCGGGGTGTTCCTGTCATTGGTGGGCATCACGTTCATGTCCATGGGCTGGCGAAACTTCCAAGCCAGACCTGGTTTCGAGTGGACCCAGCTGCTGGGCCCCATCCTAATCTCGGTCGGAGGCACCTTCATCCTCACCAGCGTCCTCAAGTTCTGGATCGTGTCCTGCTGGACCTGCAGGCATCAGGAGGAAGAGGTGTTCGTCGTACCCATGAGGGAGCAAACCTCAGTAGGACACCCCTTTATGTTTCGAGGCATCAATCAGCCGGTCCTGCTGCACGACACCGCCACGGTGCTGTGTATTCCACCTGCGTATAACTTCATAGCACAGGAAGTTCACCAGGCCGGTAGCGGCGTGAGCGGC
>OOFC01030249.1:0-10487 GCA_900323345.1 Pseudochromis fuscus | reverse complement strand
CAGCCCGCGTACGACAGCATTGTTATAGGCATGAGGTTTTTGGTCATTATCATGGGGCGATGGAGGCAATCCCAAGTGAAAAAAGGGGAAGAAATGTGCATGCGAACAGGTGAAGCCGGGGGCTGGGAGGTCTGCTGGGTCCTACAAATTCCCAGGTTTGCTCTCGGGGCCACAGAGGGTGTTAATTGAGGAAAATGGCAAGATATAGGTTTTAGATCAGGAGCAGTTTGTGACACTTTCCTCTTTATATTTCTTTAAATTGACTGATATGACTCAGAATAATGTCATTAATATTAAGTGTCCATTTGAATATCTGACAGTGCTGCAGCCTGATGGTAATATTCTGCTTACTGTGTTAATAGTTTACCACTCCTATAACCAGGGTTTATGATAATTAATTTAAGTGTAACCTATGGGATCTAATCACAGGATTTTGTGTAATATGTCACTTTAAAGTTTGTCTTTTTAGCATCTTTCCATAAAAAGTGACAAAGATATTTTAAATTTTACAGGAAATCTCAATCTAGACAATAATGTAATCTAATTATAAACTTAATCAAACTGAAACTTGTCTTCTCTGATCATTTATTTTTTTCCTTTGATGATATGTTTGATACAAATTAACTTTGCTGTTTCCAGTGCATCTTTTATTTCTGCAGAATAACACTTTGCCTTCTCTTCAGGTTGTTTTATTGAAAGCTGCATCATCCCCACTGGCTCCTATTACAACAATCTTTATAATAATCATAAGAAAGGATAAACAACCTGATCCCACACAGAGAGATTAAGATGTCATCACTATAATTATCCTTAAATTTCACTCTAAGTGGCCTGTGTTGCTGTTTTCAGTGGAGAATTGATAAAGTTGCTTCCTGAATTAAAAACAGATTTTATATAAAGAGATTGTGCAGTGAGTTGCAGCTCCTTCACTCTGCATCACTATACATACTGTGGCCTGTTTGTTTCAATCAGCACCGTCTGCCCCGGCTCCGAGAATGCATAAATAAATAAACAAACAAACAAAAAGACTATGTGCGGAGCATTCCTTTACATGGAAAGACCTCCCCACGGTGGCTGACATGTCCATTGACACTCAATTAAAAGTTGCCAGCTGCTACCGACTTATATACCCGTGTACAGTAATGCTACTGTGCACGTATACAGCAATGTTTCCTATCGATCGGTGAGGCCAAGCCTTGAGGTGTCGAGCTCGCCCACCAAACAAGCTCCTATTAACCCCGTCCAGTGCAGCAGACTAATAGGTGTTTATCCAAGGGCCCAGAAATAGAAGTGGCATGTGTAACCTTACTCCGCAGATATAAATGCAGATTATTTTGTTTTGTGGGTGCCCCCTGATTTAATACTATTTGGCCCTATTCACGATTGGCATCCCTGCCTCACCTTGGGGGCGTGGAGAGGGAGAAAGGGCACATTTGAAGCTGTCTTGTATCTCAGGGGTGTGAGTCAGGAGGATGCCCAGAGGCCTGTTTGCACATAGAACCTCATATGTCATTTTATGAAACCATGGATGGAAAAGCAGCGGGAGAGAAGGCCTGGCATTTTATAAATACGAGCCCGAGGGCGAGGATTTGTGTCTGGGATGGTCACTAGCTAATAGGCCTAACAGGCCGCAGTATCTGCCCATGTGTGCAAAGTAATCCCCACCAAGGTCAGTTACTTAAATTCCTCCCCATGGAATTGTTAAGCAAACACAAACTCTGGATAAACTCCACATTGATAGAGAAAGGTATGGGATCACTGATGGACTGAGGACACATACAGCATACGTGCCTCAGTGTGTACACAGAGAGAGTTTTGTATGCAAGAGGTCATCTACTTAATTACAGTACAGCATGTCCCCAAAACGCTGCGCTGCCTCTTTTAATTCTACCCCTTCATTTATGTACAATACAAACATCTAATATGATATTTTATCACACACACACAGAGCGGTTTTGTAGAAGCCATCACAGTAATATCTAACTGGAAACAAACTCACTTTGCTTCTTCCTGTTCAGAACAAAATAACGTCAGAATATTCAGATCAATCCAGCGATGACATAAACCACTAATGAGGCAATCCATGTGTGTAATGTTGCATTTCATCCAAGCTAATTTTTACCAGCTAAGCTGCACAGCAGGCCTGCTGGAAGACCTCTGCAACAATGGCAACAATCCTGTTAGGAGTCTGAAAGGTGTCCCTAAAAATCCCCTTTAGTATGACCTCTAATATTTGTTGGACTTCTGACTCTGCTGAGTTCTTATCAGGTGAAACGGGTCCCTGAAGACGTCATCATGTTCATTTTTTCCCCATTCTGACAATGAATGAGTGCACTGTTTAGTGTTTGGCTTTGATTATACTTAATTAGGGTTCCTCTTGCTTGGACTACTGATTGGATAAGTAGATCCAAAGAGCAGGGAGGTTGGAAAACTAATTTATCATCCGATTAGTGAGCCAGATTAAAAGCGAGTCACACTTACAGCAGATACGCAGCTGGATAATGACTTCATTCTGCAGTGAACTAACTGTCAAAGATAGTTTTTTATGCATGTGCAGCTAAAAAGCTATGCATGAAAGTCCCTGTAGAAAGCACAATATGCAGCATTTTACTGAATGGAAATGTTTACCAAATTACAGTACATAAATCCTTACATGGAAATGTTCGCTTCACAAGTCCCGAATGGAAAAATGCTTGTGTGTGTGTGTTTTTTTTTAATGTGTGTGCCTGAGTGTGGCTATGTTTGTTTGCTGCCTAGCAACAAGTGATGCATGTGCAAATTAGGAAAGTTCTTGCTTTATTTGCCCATGCAAATCGTTGTGAAGTATCTGTTATGAAGCCACAGTGTTACGTAGTCCCCAATAAAGCAACATAAAAACAACTTGCTGAAAACTGTTCTCTTAATGTGTAGAGTTATTGCATAGCCTACGGTTTTAAAGTCCAGATGTTAAAGTTATTTACCTGGTAATATGCTGAGGTTTATAACAGTATTGTTATTTCTGTAGCAAAGTTGAAACCTCTCACTGTGTTGGGAATAACATTCAGTAGATGTCTTGCTTGCCATCCTTTAAAAAAACATTTTTACTATAGTTAATCTGCATGATTCAAGATTAAACTAACCAAAAAGGATCATTTTTAAATTACAGCGTGAGTTTGTGTTAGCGAATCACATCAATCTACTTCACTCAGGGATCAGAACACTTTGTGCATGTATGTAGTTCAAGCATCAATAGAAAAAATGATCTTTTTTTTATTGGTGTCATATGGTTGGACGTGCACAGTATCTGGTGCAACACAGGTAACACAAAGACTACAATGGATTTAAAGCTAGAAAGGACAAAGGTCTGGGTCTGACCTTTGAAGGGTCCATATATGAAAGACTTGAAGGACTTCACTCGGCTGTATAGATGAAAGCTTTTATTTGCTTTCTACTGGAAACATGCAACTACTAATTCATAGTGCAGCTGCTCATTTTATATGAGAAAATAAAGTGCTGGATGGATTAAATATCCTTGCTGGTTGCAGGGAGAGTTCAAATTTGACGTTTTAATTTGCAGCCAGATCGACTGTTAGCTCCTTGCTAAAGTGCGCCACCAAGTGGTCATCTGGAGTAGCACAGAAATACATTGATTTTGTAAGGACGCTATTCAAACGTTTATGTGAAATGAATGATGTTTTAATATACATGCTTTTAATATTTCAGGCATTAGGAAGAACGTAATTTTTTAGTTTTCATTTGAATAAGACGAGAACCTATTGCGCTTGTTTTGAGTGACAATGCTTTTTGGTCTATGAGGGCCACCGTAGGAGCGCTAACACTTCCTGGTCATGTGACAGAAGAAATCACAACATCACGGTGCAGTGCGCTGTGAAACCAACAAATGTACAGCGAAACGTCGTTTTTCTTCGCGTACAGACACTAACATGCTCTAATACACACTTGTCGAAGTTACACCTGGATGTTAGCTGCCCATTTATCGGCTGCCACTGCACAGGTGAGACGTTTAGCTAACGTTAGCCGTAGAGTTTTGCTAATGTTAGCTATAGCACATCTATAGACGAATTTATACGAACTACAATTACACGACACCTGTGTTAGGAATGTTTGTAACCGTCAGTTACTATGTTACACTGCAATGCACTGAAGGTTATTAACTTCCTTCTGTGATGTTTTGCTGTGACATTATTACAGGATGGCAGCATCTCACACTGGCCAGTCCTCCCTTGTACACAGCTTGGCCACACTCCTCCGAAATGATGGTATGTCACACATACACACACAGACACAAGTATAGGATGACAAAAGATAAAGCTGCTCAACATTCAACAGCAGTAGCAGGGTGATTAGACTCAGACAGACACTGTTTATAGACACTTATGACGTGAAACACATTGTGAAAGCATCAAATATGAACTGTTTGTAAAGCTTAAGACAATGTCAACATTAGAGATCAGCTATGAATAAAGTATGAACTAAGTTGTTACAGCACATCATCTGGGAACCAGTTGCTAAACAAACTGGGAGCTGCTCTCATTAAATAAAGATGTTATCTGATTTATTCTGTCTATAAGTTGTTTTCAAAAACTCACAATTCTTTTGTCTATTTCTGCTGCTTTCATTTAATCTGCAATTCAAAGAATTTAGTTTGTAAGTTAATGCTCAGTTGCCACAGATTGAAATTGACAGCCAGCCTCCTTAGACTTCAGTGACTTGTCTTTCCTGCCCTCCAGGTGATGTGGTGCTGGACGGCAGCAGCACGTTGACTCTGCCAGTGACCAGCTTGCAGCAGCTCACCAAGCTGTTCGAGCAGTACTTGCTGTCCAGGAGCCAGCAGCATGGCTTCCTCGCGCTGCCCTCCCACCCCGCTGACACCGCTTCCCTGCTACAGCTGCAGTTTCTGTTTGACATCCTGCAGAAGACCATCTCACTGAAGGTGGGTCAGCTCCTCTGATGTGAGAAAAAGATTGCACAAATTTACTTTAACATGGGGCCAGGTTTCCAAAGTAGGAGCAGATATTGTTTTTATGTTAATTATATATGTAAAGAGCATTTTGCATTTTCACAACCGGTGTTACTGCTGCAGCTCTGAGTTGTAACCCATTCTGTATGTTGATATTTGAATGCAGATCATCAACCCACCAGGGGTGAAACTGCAGTCTATGGTGAAAATCTTCCCTTTCAAGTCTTTGAAGTATTTGGAGGTACGATCTGAATCCTTTATTTCCTTACTACATCCCAACCTCCTTTAATACATCAGTCATTGTGTTATGACTCAGCTCACATTATATTATTTTTGTTTGTGTTGGTTCCTCTTTAGCTGAAGAGAGTTCCCCCACACTGTCTGGAGGGACTCAGAGGAGTTTACTCCCAGTTGGAGGTTTTTACCTGCTCAAAGAGCCTCAGCTCCCTGGAGGTACTTTTCACCTGTTGCCAGCAAATGTTGGAGATTTTATATCTAGTCATGAGAGAGGATCAAAGGCTTTTCTTCTCTTATAGGAGCTGCTCTCTTTGTGTGGAGGTGACCTGAGCTCTGCACTGCCTTGGCTCGAACTTCACACCCTTAACTTCAGCTACAATTCCATTGTCTGCCTTGACCAGTCACTAGTGAGACAAACAAAACCCACAGATCTTTGACTTTTTAGCAGAAATTATCTTCATCTGACTTCGTCCTTTTTCTGTTTTTTCCTTAGAGTTTACTGAATGTCCTGAAGTCTTTGGATCTAAGCCATAACAAGATACAGGAGTGTGCTGAATTTCTAAAGGTAGGACATGTACTGCTGTTGTCTTAACCAGAGGTTTTCATCTTTCACTGGTCATGATCAGTCTCTTGCTCTCTCTCAGCCGTTGAGTGAGCTGCAACACTTGAACCTGGGCTACAACTGCCTGCAGAGGGCGCCAACGCTGGGTCCGAGTGCCAGAGCCAAGCTCCTCACGCTCATCCTCAGGAATAACGAACTGGAAACGATCAACGGTAAAGCAGACTGACAACAGTCCTCGAATTTCTTGTTTTTTCTTAAAACACAAACACTCTCAGGTCAGTTGAGACAAGGTAGTTGGCCAATAGATCGAGAGATTGAGCCAATAAAAACTGGAAAAAATGCAAACACAGGAAGCTGATGACCACGCAGATACACAAACTTAAGAAGTGAACCAGCAGCTTTTCTCTGACTGTGATCCCGACCTCCCACTGTTGTGGAAGTCATGCTGTTTGCCTTAGATATTACTTTTCATCACACGGTGTGGTATCAGATAACCTTCCACCTGCCTGTTTATTATGTCTGTTTGAAGGGAGAAAAGCATGAGAATCAAATTAGATACTTGAGGTTTGTTTTTAATCTCTTCCTCTTGATCTTGTGTTCTGAGTTTGTCTCTGGTCTCTCTGGTAAACAGGTGTGGAGCAGTTGTCCTCGCTCCAGCACTTAGATCTGGCCTACAACCTCCTGTTGGAGCATTCCCAGCTGGCTCCTCTCTCCTTGCTGCACTGCCTCACCACAGTAAAGACACATTTTCTCTTCTTTAGTTGGCACATTGATTTAATTCAGGTAGTTACCTCACATCCTGTATGTGAAACCTTCTTGCAGCTGAATCTGGAGGGAAACCCGTTGTACTTCCAGAAGACTCACCGCACCTGCACGGTCCGACACCTCTCCCCGAAGGCTGCCAACCTCAGAGTGAGTAATCAGCCTTGCAGAATGTTGCATGGACTGGTAGATTAATAAATAAGTGGTGGGCGGGGCTTTTATTGACCTAAACTACAGAAGGTAGTTTTCTGCTGAACGTACAGCCTCTTAGATTTTAAGGTGCTTGTGTTTTATTCAAGAATCACATGTGTTCCTCTTCTGTTTCTTTCCAGCTCACACTTGATGGTACCCCTCTGTCCTCGTCTGAGTTATCAGTAAGTCCAGTTGTCCTACAGGGTTCCTATGCTAGTATGGAAACTGGAATTTGATTTTATAAATTTCCACATCTAGAAAATTATGGGAAATGGAAACTAGTGTATGAAAAAATATTCATGTGATAAGAATAATTAAATTAATTCTATAATTTCTTCATGATACATATCTATTCACTCAAATATCACAAGTTATTTGATTTTTTTTTAATGAGAAATCTGGAAATTAGGATCTGGAAAAATAAGATTGAAATTTCAACTGTGTAGTAACCCTGGTCTGAGGTGATGCTCAGTTGCATTATAATGATACATAATCAAACAGATGTTTAACATGTGGTCACTCTTGTCTGCAGGTTCTGCCAAAGCCAGGTCAGCTGATCGTCCACACACAGACTTCGCCTCCTCCTTCTGCAGCGCCGCCAGAACGGAGCAACCAGGAAGTGTCCAGCGGAGCAGGAGAGCTGAGCGACAGCATGTCCGTCGGAGAGGTCGGGGTGTCTCACTTGCGCAAGAAGAAATCGAGGGTGAGAGCGGTGCTGCTGTGTGTGTTTGAATGTTTGTTTTAAAGGATGCAGTGGTTAAAACCGTCCACCTGTGCTGTTTCAGAGTAAGGTCAAGGTGCGGAGGGCCAGCATATCGGAGCCCAGTGACACTGACTATGAACCCAGACGAATATCCTCCACACAGGGTTTGTTATCAAAGAACATTTGTCAGATCTGTGTTTCTCTGTTGTTTTAAAGACTAAATTAAAACTTCTTTCTTTTTTTTCCCCACCAGACATCGTCCTTCCTCACCAGCAGGAGATCGAGCGCATGTCCAGCTTCAGGGAGCAGCTGGGGGAGGACTGGCTGAGATACCAGCACCATCTAGACGCAGAGAAACCCTCTGCTGTCACTGCCGCTGTCACCACAATCCAGCCAACCTCCTCTCACCGTCAAACCCTCTCCAACGGCCTCAGCACCGCCGCCACACGTCTGTCAACCGAGCTGCAGCCGTCTCCATCGCCCTCTGTGGAGGTCCTCGAGGTCCTCCCCCCACCACTTCTCTCCTCAGAACCCAACATGGAGACACCCGACATGGATGCAGACCTGGAAACAGAGTCCACCTTGCGGTGGCAGGGTCAGAGCTCTCAGCACACAGAGTCCACGTTGGAGGAGAGCGTGGTGGACGGCCTCGCGGCGAGCCAGGAGGGAGGGAGCTCACCTCAGCCGAGCCCGGAGTCCCAGAGGTCTGTGAGAGCAGCGAGTGGAGACCTGAATCAGGACGAAGAAGATGACCTCGGAGGTACAAACATAAAAACTAAAATTGAACAATTGAAGCAGGTTAGATGATTTGTCTCCAACTGTGATCCCTGTTTCCTCTTCTTCTCAGTGGATCTGTGTCACCCCCTGCTGGTGGGTGTCGTGTCTGAGAGTGAGGAGGAAAACGACGAAGGTCACAGCGAGAGGAAGAGGATGAGGGAGGTGTTCCTGCGCATCAAGCAGGGCCTGCTGCTGGAGGTGGACATGCAGTGCGGCAAGGAGAGACGCCGACTGGAGCTGGACAGTTTGGCCAGGGTGGAGACCACAGAGGCTGCGTGGACACGAGGGGTGAGAGGAGGACGAGCTGGAGGGACAGGGCATCACTTCATACACAGCACTGACTCTGACCCTCTCCCTCAGGATGCTGAAAACCTGTTTCCAGCTGTGGAGCTTCAGTTCGACTACATCAACACGGAGAAAAGGAGGAGATGCTACGTCCTGCTGGATGATGATCCACAGCAGGCGCTGCAGGTTAGATAACACACACGCTCCTGTTGTCAGGGGCAGTGTTTGGATTTCATCCTCTCAGAGAGTAAACGCCACACACACACCCACATGCATCACACACATGGCATGCGAGGGCACATACAGTGAAGCCGACACGTAGATGGAAACAACACCCACCGACCGGCTCCTTGTACATACTGTGCGAGTCTGGACATGCTCACACTGCTGCCCTCCGCTCAGACCCTGCTGCTGTTTTCATATCTGACATCAGCATCCGGCAGTAAAATCTGTACCATGTTTACGAGTCTGTTTATGATTTTGTTCTCAACATATTGTGCAACAACAAATCTGTGCCAGGGACCATTTCACAGCAACCGAGAAAAGGGAGTACGTGATAATTTAGTTTATGGAAACACATCTTGTCCCACAATTAAAGCTGTGATGTCCCATCAAAGTATTCTTAGACTACTGAGAGGCTTTATGTGTCTCCTACGGTTTTTAGTTGAAAAAAAATAAACCACTTGTGTGTTTGCTTTCCAGATGGCACTATTTAAAAGTCAAACTTACAGAAAAGAGGACATTGCCAACTTGTCGCAGCTTTGAAGAGAAATGTTTGTCGTGTTTTTTGCTGACTAGGCTCTGACCGACATACTGTCTCACGTGACGGAGGAAAACCAGCGGCGAGACTCGGAGCTCTGCCCCAGCCGCGTCCGCCTGCAGTGCCTTCGCTGCAGGTCAGAGTTCACGCCTCAGGGAGAGGCCGGCGAGGAGGAAGATGGAGGAGGAGTGAGGAGGAGGAAGAAGAGAGAGGCTGTGATGCTGTCAGAGGGTGTGGACCAACAGGACGGGGAGGAGCTGACGGAGACGGAGTCTGACGTGGACCACAAAGGTGAGTGAAGTTCAAACAAAGAAAAAAAGTATATTTCTCTGTTTTATCTTTTAAATTCATGCACATGTTGTTGGGTTTTTGGCAAATCTGTGGAAGTTTGTATCATTTTTTTTATTTTTCTCAGAAGATAAAACAGAAAAGACACCAGACAAGGTCACACAAGTTTATTTGAGGTCTGAGCACATCACAACTACCAGTTTCACAAAACAAATTTCGGGCTCAGGCGAAGCATCCCAGGAGTTATCTCTTCTCTTTTTACTGCCGAGCCGCTCGTTCCACCGAGTTCCCACCTCTATAATCAGCAGGAGACAGATAATACCCTTCGCTGCAGCGATCCACCCAAACCCGACATTAAGACCTGCACGGGCACGCTCGCACAGTGCGCTGGCTTTGTTCGACAGATGTTTGGGGGATTTTCTTTGGAACTGGGCTCCTTTGTTCGTGTGCTTACTTTGCTGCTGCTGAAATTTCAGGTCAACAAATGGCGGTCTCAGTCGCACGTGGCTGACTTTTGTTTGCCTGTGGGTTACACAAATACATGCCCTGCAGATAGAAAAAATAATAATTTATAGAGCGAATGCAGGCTTGCACATAGATAATTATTTTCTAGGATTTTTCTTTTAGCTTCACGTGCAAATCTTCATTAAAACGTGTTTTCTTCTTTCAGAAAAAAAACACATTTGCCCAGAGTGCGGCAGCGACCATGTGGTTCAGGTGGCCAGCCAATCATCTCCCTTCAGCAGCACGCCCATCCGTCACTCACCGAGGCCCGACAGCGAAGACGATCATCTGGACATCACCCAGAGTGCCATTAAGGTCTTTTTCTCATCCCTTAAAACTCTCTTTACTTCCACAGTTGTTAAAACTCGTCGTTTCTATGACAACAGGGTGATTACAAGGATGCCAGCAGCAGCAGCCCCAGTCCCATCCTGGAAGCCGCATCCGCCGCCTCCGCCGC
>OOFC01030248.1:0-11574 GCA_900323345.1 Pseudochromis fuscus | reverse complement strand
CTAGTATTAGTCTTGTGTTTATTTATATCAATATTAGCTCCACAGCGTCGTGGCTGTTTAAAGATGTCTGTTGCATGTTTCTAGCTTCATTTGTTTTTTTTATGATGCAAGTTTCAAAGATCAATTTTTTCATATTCTGGATCATATTATCAGAAATTATTCCTTTATCTGGATCAATCTTTGATATATTGTAGACCATGTTAGAAACTTGTCCTGTATTTTTTTTCAAAGTGTCTTGACCATTTTTGGTGGAGTCATATGCATACATGTCACATATGGTCCTATCTCCCAATGTTAAAGAATCCTTCAAAACATTCCTGGATCCAGACGGTGATCCGGATCACTTCCAAAATCTAATCATTTGTTCCTTATCCCCATCTGGACAATCCCTGAAAATTTCATCTAAATCCATCTGTAACTTTTAGAGTTATTTTGGACACTAACAGACAAACCCCAGCAAAAACATAACCTCCTTGGTGGAGGTAATAAACACTGAGCGTGAGATAAAAGAGACAAGTTGAAACTGGTTCTTAAAACAAGTTTGCGTCTGGAGTCTCTCTCCCTGATTTGGCCTGAATTTGTACCAAAAATTGCACTCCCTCAGGGAGTCATAACTCAGTCAAATCTGAACAAACAGACGAGGGGGTTGGCAGCACTGTGACGAGCTTTGACCTTTTTTCAGTCTATAAAAGTCAGAAAACTGCCCAGGCCCATCAGAGTTTCCCAGACAGCAAGATGACAAAAGCAGCACATTTAAGAAGCTACATGTTGACATTTCTTCACGGCAGCTGATGCAAACAATGAATCAATTGTTCCTGATTAAATTCCTGTAATCGACTGATAATTTCAGCCTCAGATCCATCCAACAACTGGAGCACAAACATTGACAGCACCTGAAGCCTCCTCCCAGCAGCATCTGAGGACGTGCCAGAAAATAACAGATGCCACCAAAGCAAATGTTGGAAGTGCAGCGCTCAGCTAATGATTGGATCTGCAGGCCGTTTTCCAGGTGACTTATGTTACCGCTCTGCTGCTGGAGACAAGGATGAGTGAAGCCGTATTGATCTGCTGCTTTGCAACCCAATCGATGCCACCACACAAATCTGAGCTGTGTTTTCAGGTCAAGCTACAGTATGAGAGCTCACCATCCAAATTCAATTAATATTAATGCATATAACACAGCATTACCCTGAGATAAATAACCACCTGAGACTTACATTCACCCCGTTCGAGTGTGTCGCCATATCTAACAAGTTCATTCAATTACAAGATAATTGAACATCAGCGACGGCGAGGATGAACAATATGATCGGAATTCATTACAAAGAGAAACGTGCCAGTTTGCCGCGCCTGAAATGTTTCTTCAAATAAGACTCAGTTATTGAATTAATGAGATGTGCCCACTCACTGCTGTGTAATTTTGCATATGGTGACAAAACAGAATAGACAGCAGCACAGGCGCATCCGAAGCCATTGTCTTCCTGAGAAAACACACAGCTGCACTCTCTCCATCCTCTTCTTCACGTCTCCACAAACAATAAGCAAAACACTTCCTTGCTTCTGTTCCTCTCCTTGTTTCTCTTCTTGTGTCCTTTTCTTCATCAAAAGCCTCCTTACTCCCCGGCTCTTGAATTTGCTCTAATTTAGGATTTTAGGAGGACACAGTCGAAAAAAAAAAACTCTTCCTCTCTACAAGAATAAGAATGATGTCAATTATGATTATTCTCCCAAAATAAGCACAAACGAACACGGGCTTATTCAGCAGGGGAACGCAACACTGGACTATAAGAGGAAGATGGATATACCCAAGACGTGCTCATTTATCTCACTGTTACACTTCAATACAGAAATCTGCCATTAACTGCATTCAATACATCAGCAGGGAGTTGAACAGCGATGCTAAGAATGATATTATACACACATCAAAGATCTATGCCGCGATATATTTCACCATTTTGTACATTGACTGATGACGTCGGCCCCCTGAGTCGAAACCTGAGTCCGTTGTTCACCGGATTCATCAGAAAAATGATTGAAAAGCCATGTTGCACTTAATTAATGCCACTGAGCGGTGCTGATATAATGAGGGGCCAGAATCCCATTTAGGTGAGGTACACAAGGGTTGGAGATAAAGCTTTTAAAAAACTCATGAGACATTATTATTCTAATATGTCCTCATTTTAGCCATTATTCCAGCCAGTGCTTTTTTTCTAAACAGTTTATGTAAGAGCAGGAAGCTTGCCGGACTTGAATAATAGCCCTAATAGACTAATAATTTGTATCTGTACATTTGAATGCTTTCTTTTGGTGTCGTTAATTAGATTCACCGTCGGCGTTAATTCATCTATATGGTAATGTCTTATGACGTAAGGCGATAGTAGGAAATCTGCAGCATCAGCGTTAGCCGGAGCAGCTGTGTGACTTTCAGCTAGCGACAGAGGGCCGAGGCCGAGGCACTTCATTACAAAGCCCCACTGTCGCTCCACTGCTGGCTAAGGCAGCGGCTTAAAGTAATAAGTAAGTAACTTTGTACTGGCACTATTTGTAGTGCGCTCACACAGTCTGCACACAGTCCATCACCCCCCTCCTCCCACCACCACGAAAACCACCAGCGAAAAAAAACAAAAAAAACAAGAAATTTTGTTTCCCACTCGTGCTCCTCTGCACCAAGGCTCAGTCTCTTAAACATCACACCTGATTAATAGTGCATGAGAAGAGAAAGAAAGGAGGATGGAGGGAGGGAGAGAGAAGAGGAAAAAGTCTGAAAAACTTAAGGGCAGTTTAAAAAAAAAAAAAGAAAGAAAAGCTCACGGCTGGGGAGAAGAATGGATGAGAAAACGATGAAATGTGCTGATATGATAATGACCTCTCATAGGCCCTTGTGGCAAATACATTTGCTCTGTGTAATTTGGTCCTGGGACAGAATGAGAATTATGTCTTCTTTTATCTTATCACACAAGACATACTGTCCTCTCTCTCTCTGTCTCCCTCTCTCCTCCACACACACACACACACACACAGTACAGCAGTGCATGAACACAGCTCACAAGTATCCAAACGGTCACACACTTCTGACACAAAAAATCTCATTCAACAAATCCTTTAATTGCCTGATCAATGCCTGTAGAGCCATGCAAATGAGGCCGATAGTCAATAGGGGCTGGGTCAGGTTGAACGTCCACGCGCTGACGCATGCCATTGATCAAAGTGCACACTGTGCTAAAAACCAAGGATTAAACCATTCGTCTGTAGGCTCCACCTTGAACCATTATCCTGACCCTCTCACAAACCTGGCGTGAGATACAAAGCGGAAAAAGCCTCCAGAAGTTTTCAGAACATCCATCACTGAGCTTTAGGGGGAAAAAAAAGGGCGCACACTTAGGGAAGCGGCGGACGCACAAACACATACTGGTGAGATAAGATGGGTTGTTTGAGCGGGTCTCTACAGGGCAGGAAACTGAGAACAGCTCCGGTTTTATAAAGAGGCCCCATGCATCAATATTGTCCTACCTTGTGTTTTGCCAGCCAAAGTCTCATCCCAGCGTCTCAGAAGTAGCATGATGGTGCGGCCTGGGACTCCTCTCTCCCTCTCATAGCCTCAGACTGAGGGAGGCTGCACTAAAACCAACATGGAAAAAAAAAAAAGACAGTATGATTATTGACTGGAAGCAGCTCCTGCTCTTTGAGGAAAAAAAATCCCTTCGAGAGACTGAATATAAACAATGCAGCTTTTCTATTATCACAATAGACTTGGTTTGTCCCTGAGAGTAATGGCTGTTGTTCCTCTTGAGGATTGGTAGTGATTACTGTGTCTGTCATACTGTGCTATCACAATACAGAGCAGCTCATGATACATGTGACAGAAAATAATTATAAAAACAACAAACAACCTTTTTCCTCTGTGTATCATATTCAAACTTTGAGTTAAAATTTGGAGGGTTTTTTGTCCTGTGACGAGCCCGAGCTAATCACCTGCGATGATACCACCTGTCAGCATCATTAGCCAATTAATAGAAAGATGAGTTTAATTAACTAAGAGACTGAGGCTGAAATGGTCATGGGAGTAAACTAGCTCTCCATCATTCTTCAGGTGTCACTCTACCAGCAGCTTTGTTTGCTTTAACCAGCTGCACTGTATCAAATAAATGTGTCTTTGTGATTAATTGAATTACACCCCTCTACCAGGACACCTCATTAGGTGTGTGAGGTTTGTCGGAGCAAATGCAGATGTTCGTGAATAGAGGGGCGAGATTAAAAAATGAGGCGCGAGCTGCAGAGCATTTATCTCTCCTCCGCATCATAATCCTTCTCGGTGTTGATTGTGAACGAGGAGTGGGCACAGCATGAGGAACTCACAGCGGTTTTAGGTAAAATCCTCGTCAGGTCAAGAGGGTAAAGCAGCAATTTCGAGGTAATTGTACTCCACAGGAGCAGCTTCACTTCTGTCCCTCGGAAAAGATGTTTGGAGTCGCTTGTTTTTCTGACGTCGGCTCGTCTGTTATTGCAAAGGGAACAGGGAAAACAGGAGGTTAGAGGCAGGCCGCGGTCAGTTAGACTCCAATAAAGCCACGCTGCCCCTCTGACCTGCTCCCCTTAGAATTAATAAAGCTGATTAAATGAAAGGAATTTAAATGGCACAACATAGTGTTTTATACAGTTGTATGGATATAGCTGTTTACACTGCAAATCCACACTGAAGGCCATTTCTGTTCTGTTAAAAAAAAACAATGTGTGTCTGTCCTTAATCTGTTTAAACACATCTCATAACTGGGTTTAGTAAACCGTGTGTGTGTGTGTGTGTGTGTGTGTGTGTGTGGACAATCTGATTTGAGGAGAATCCAGCCCAATATGATAAATAATACATATCCTCCAAATATACTGTAGTACAAAACTGTCTCTGCCTCCTTCATCCCCAACCACCCCAACTGCAGCATGTGCTAGATCAGAAGAATAAAAAATAGCTTCTATTAATCCTGATTACACATAACTCATACATCATGAGCACCCCACACACACACACACACACACACACACACGCACACAGGAGTCCATATGAGTGTCTAAATTGTAGGGGAGAGTGTGAGCCATACTTTAGGTAAATAAATGATTAAGTGAAATATGTTGATGAATAATAAACAAGTCTCTGCGGGGTAACAGATTGTACTTTTCATATTTAATAGATTGATGGGCCTCACACAAACTCGGACACCATGTACACACAGAGCAACATGTAATCACAGATGAACACACTCATCACATCTACACGTGAAGCAGAAGGGTGATGTGATGTATTGTAGATTACACCATTGAAGAAGGTCTCCAGTGCTAATCTGAAACACCCAGGGTTTTTTAAAAATTTTTTTAGCTTGTTTCTTAGCTCAGTTTGATCCCACAAAAGGGCCTAAATGCTTCTCTGTGCACCCTGTGTGCATCCCTTCTCATGGACAGTGTCTGTGTCGATACAAGTCCTCTTAATCAGCGCCGATGAATTATTGAATAGCCTTTTTATATCAGATCATGACCCATATTCCGCTCGCTTGAAGTGAATATACTGCCAATAAAATCGAGATGTACTTTTTAAGTCGTCCCACATAGGCCTCCTGCTCGCTCTCTAATGGTTGAAGGGGATTCAGACACACACACACACACTGCAGATGGAGCTCCGCAGACCGATTCACTCATTTAGACCCAGATGACTGAAGAGGTCGGACTGTAGCATCACATAAAAAGATGAAGCTGAGGTGTTAAAGTTTTCAGCTTGTGCCCCATTTTGGATTTCATCATCATCCGTGCAGGTTTTTAGGTACACACATGCAGCGAGGCTTTAGGATACAGTAATCCCTCGATGGCACATGGTGGTAGTTAGTTGAATATGAAATATCTAACACAAGCGTTATTGCTGGTTTCATTAAGGCAGATGCAGCGCTCAGAGCCAGACACAGGAGTTGTATTGTTGTCTCATTAAGTAGCACATGGGGAGAGAGCGAGACAGAGAGAGAATCAGTAGGAAGAAGGGATAGGATTATGAATCTCCTTAGCCCCTGCTGTCTCCTCTCCTGGCCTGTTTATCAATGACGACTGCAAACACGGTGCCTACGAAATCTCTTAAGCTCTGTTTGGAGACGTTTGGCAGACTTCTTTTTCTCGTAAGCTTCTGGCATCAAACTGTTTCAGACACCCAAAAATTGACAGGACGCCTAAAATACGTCATAGTCCCCCAGTCGTTAAAAATCCACAGAGTTACTGTTCAGGAAAATGAGCGGCGATATTTACAAAGACATTATTGAATTACAGCGAGGATTACACTGAAGTTGGGCGAGACATTATTTTACATAATGTCAACAAAAGCTCTCCTGATCATGATCTCCAACTTTGCACATGGCGACCAACCGATCACCTCTACATTTGCACAGAAGTGATGCTCAGCTGCATGCATCTTTACAAGTGTTTATTTAGGCGGCAATTGCTCATTGCACCGCCCAGCTGTGCTCTGAAGGACGGGTGGAAATCTCTGTAACACAAGTCAAATCAGCTGTATGAGCTGCTGTTCTCCAGCTAAGTGGGATGTAACATTCACATCACCGTCCATTTTGCCTCTGACTCCCCTAACCAAGACAACATCACCACAACAGAAAGCGCCAGTTCATAAAAACCTGCCACAGACTATATCGGTGATCATTACAGTAAAAAAAACCCCACAACAACAAAGCAGCAGTGAACCATGTGTGAGAGGCAGCGCTCGCACCCGAGACGTCCATTTTGCAGCGTGGCAGCTGTGACAGCTCTGACAGACTACCTGAGCTTAAGTGCCCATCTGTAGATAGGCACATGTGTGCAAAGACCACCGAGCAGAATGGGTAATAGTGCTGGGTTACGAGAGCAGGTCCCAGGTGTGTTTCACGGGTACGAAGCCATAACCTTGACTGTGCGCAGCGCTCACACACACATACACACACACACACACACACGGTGTAAATCCAAACTGCTGTCAACCAAATGATGGCAAAGTTAATCAGAGAAACGGGGTCAATCGCCGCTGCACTTATGACAGATAGATGGACAAAGTGACTGTGTGAGAGTGGGTGTGAATGTGTGTTTTCCTGCAGAGTACGACTTCAGAGACACTGCAAATTAGCTCAGTGCTATATACTCTTTGTGCAACACATCAGATTGTATTCTGTTTATTGCATTGTCCCTGACAAATAAATCATTTCATTTCAACACCAGGACATAAGATGTAGTCACTCCCACTCTCAAGCACTTTGTGATTCTTTGCAGATAAAAATAATGGCAGTGAGAAAAGGCCAGTGTAGTCCATCTCTTTATGTAGATTACTTTATTGATCTATGTATCTATTCCCCTCACACTAACACACTGTTTTAAATAAGAGTGTGAAGCAGCACTGAACAGGTGATTCGATGGCCACTACACTGAGCAGAGTCATCCAGATGAAAAATGGAGATTATTTCACCATGTGATTTAATTTTTTTTTTACATTATCAGATCATCTGCTAGATCTATTTTTGTTACATGAATAAAAAAGTATCAAAATGAGAATTAACAGGGCCATAAAGGGAAAGAGTTACAAAGGGTAAATGGTAGTGAAGTGTGAGGTAAATCACTGCTCTCTGTTAATCCGCTAGTATCCATTTAAAAGCTGCCTCACCCTCATACTGTACACACATTCTTGATGGGTCTGCACACCCACAACCACACACACACACACACATGCAAAAATACTGGGTTAATGACAGAAAATATAAATGTGATTATCTACAGCCATTATTCATCATCCAAGACATGCAACAGTAACAGCATGTGTGGGTTCAATGCACCGTACTCACCTATTTAACCCTTAACATTGAGAAATATTAAATTTGTTTGATTTGGTAGGATGGAGAAATTGTAAGAATCACGGCTATTAACATCAGCTAATTGACAAAAATGTTGCTTGAGTCTTTAATCCACGATAGTGAAATCCCATTAAGATTCAATAGTTGGAAAAAAAAAATACTGAAATCAGCTTCAGTCCATTAAAAAAAAGTCAAAAAATGTCCAGAATTTAGAGCAGTTTTTGATAAACATTAATTAATTTTTGTCATTTGGGATCTAATCCGGGATTTAAAGGGTAATTCCACAGGAAAACATCTATATCCAGAGTGCCTTTATCATGGTAACGGTTGCTCAAGAGTCCCACTTCCCATTATCTTCATGTAATCAAAGGGAGCGGCATTAAATCTCCTTCAGGAAAAAGAAAAAAATGGAAATATATTTTTTAAAAAAGGAGATGGACAAGGAAATGAGTTATGTGGTTTTCTTCACTTTGCTATGCATCTGTCTATTGCTGTGCCTCTCTGCAGCTTACACACCACACACAGCCACACACACACACGCCAAATTATTCAGTTACTTTGCAGCTTTGTCTTTTTTTTTTTCTTTTTTTTTTTTAGATCAAAAGATTATTTGTGAATAATTTCCCCCCTGTATTTCAGTAAGTGGAAATAGTCGAGTGGATGAACTGCAAAACTGCAACACCAAACAAACAAAAAATAAAAACAGCAAGTCTCCTCTGATGCAAGCAAGTCAATGACGTGTGAGTGGTAGGACATTAGACGTCAAATGAAAACTGAACAACAAATAAATCGATGAGTGAATCAAACCAGAGGGGGGGAAAGAAAAAAAAGATGTGGAGAGAGGTGATTAAAGGAGGTGAGGGTGAAGCCAGGTGAGAGGAAAAAAGTGAAAATTATGGTGGAGGAAAAAAAGGGAAAAAAGTCCGCTGGATGATAAAAGCCAGTTTTTTTCTAGTCCATTTTCTTTGAGTGCTTGTGTGTGTCTGTCTGCAGGAATGAGAGTCAGTTCAGAAAGATACAAGACAGACAGAGAGAGAGAGAGAGAGAGAGAGAGAGGGAGAAAGGGGGAGGAGAGAGAGTAAAAGAGGGCAGCAAAAAAAAAGGAGCCAGAGGACTGTATAAACACAGATGACACCCCAACAGGACGGACAAGTGCTGGCTCTGAAATACACTTTGAAACAACAGTCGCTCATGAATCAGGCCTTCGCTCAGTTTGACCTTCACCTGATACAACATGGAGCGAGGAAACACACCTGCTAATGCACATCTCCCCTAACAAACAGATGTGGAGCTCCAGTGGACCTCTGTGCGCACGGCAGCAAACAAAAGAACAAACATGTGGACGTAGGAGGTGTGTGATAAAGGGGCATTTCAGATGTTTTAATGAGAGAACAGAGTTTTGTGCAACAACATAGAAATGACCAGGCAGTCGAAATGTGGGTCCATGATGACGGCTGGAGGAGAAGGTGCTTGCTTGATGAGTCACTGTGGATCTTGGTTGAGGAGAACAAAAACAAAGTCAGAAGACACAGATGGAGGGATGATGGTGGTGGTGGTGGTGAGGGGGGGGTGACGTAAGGGGGACATGGCATGAGGTGAGAATCAGCTGAGAGCTGGATGGGAGGGGATCCATGGTCACACCGAAGCGAGATTGTAGGCCAATGTGTGTGTGTGCATGTGTGTGTGTGTGTGTGTGTGTGTCAAGGTGTGCACCCAACACAAAAACACCTCGCATACACAGAAAAAGAAACAAAGACTTTGAGACAGACACTAAACACTAAATAGACCTACCTATGGTTAGATTTAAGAATCGGCCAAAAAAGATGCATAGGATGGTAGGAGGAAAAAAGAGAAGGGGGAAAATAGGAAAAGGTACAAAAGTGAAAAAGGCATAAATAGAAAATACAAGCAAGCCAATTAAAATGCCTCTATTAGAGCTGCTCAAAGCAAAAGGAAATTAAAACACTGGTGGAGTCAAAAAGTAGCCAAAGTTAGGGGTGGACAGTGACTTGGGTGGTGGGCAGGAGGAGGGAGGCGGTGAAGGGAGGAGGGAGCGTGGGCTGCACAGGGATAGAAAAGGCTGGAAGTGATAGCAATGGAGAGGAAAGGAAGAATGAATGAAGGGGAGAAAAAAAGAGGATAAAAGGGGCAAAAAAAATCCCCCTCCTCTTTCTCTTTCTCTTTTTCTCTGTCTCTCTGCCTCTCTCTCCCTCCTTGTCTGGCTCATAAATAGAAGAAATTGTTGACCAGGTAAATGGCGAAATAGATGAGAAGACAGAGGACCGAGAGAGCAAGCAAATGAAAAGGTAAAGCACCTCCCAGCAGCGCGATGAGGAAAAAAAAGAACAAAAAACGAAAGATAAAAGCAAATACTCCAGTGGCCTCCGTTGTCTCCAGTCTATATGTGGAAGGGGGGATTGGCTGTTGCCAGTTGTTCCCCTTCCCCGGCTGCCTTCTGCTTTCTTCTGTCTCTCCTCCCAAAAAAGACTTCCCATCCAGATGACAAAAAGCAGGCACAGATGTCCTTCCCTCTCCCTCTCTCCCTCAACTCTGGTCAGATATCACACGCCACTCACACAGGTTAGACATTGTTGCAGTGGCAACGCACAGTATCACCAATATTGCTCAGTGGGAGGAAAAAAAAGGCATTGGGGCTGCTGCTGCTAGTCAAGCACTGCCTACCTCATGAGAAAGGATACTGAGCTGGAATTGCTCTGTCTCCCCTCTCCCGCCCATCCCTGCGAAAAAGATGGGAGGAAGGGAGGTGGGCCCACTCGCTGCATTAGTATTCATTGAAAGAGTGTGTGAGAGAGAGAGAGAGAGAGAGAGAGAGAGAGAGAGAGAGGAGAGGAGGTGGAGGTGGAGGAGGAGGAGGAGAGGGGTGCCTTACAACAAATGTCGAGGAACCAAACCGGTGTGTGAAACTGATAAGAGACTGGCTCCCCCTAGAGTCAATCATCGTTCCACAAGTTCAAATAACTGGAAACACTGGGAAATATCACCACATCCAGCGTGGTGACCTGACTTCAGGACATCCAAACACCTCACATTTTAAACCTCTAGGGACACAATCACTGCTTCAATTTTGCAGCGTGTCTCTCTAAGCGCGCAGTAATACTGTAATCCACTCACAAAATAATTTAAAGTTCAGCCTAATGGGTCAAATTTAAAGGCTTCAGCTTTGTTTTTCCCCCTGTAAGCAGTGTTAACTCTTATATTTTGGACTGTATGTGCCACATTTTCTGTTGAAGTTGGTACAAGCATTAAAGCACTTCTGGTTCACAGTGTGTGGTGTTGTGAAAACAAACTGATCCTCTACTCTGCATGCAGTAATCCAGACTCTGTGTTTATGTTTTGGTGCATTTACACTGATACCTACTCGCTTCGGTTTTGACGCATTTACACTGGCAAAAAAGTACCTGGAACTTGGTACCTGGTACAACTTTTCGTACCTCCTCTCCTGCGGTTCCAAAAAAAGTACCTGGTCAGGTCGGAGCAGGTACTAAAATCTTATTGGTTGGAATCGTCACTGCGTCATGGCGCCATCACTGTGCGGCACGTAATCTGTCCCCGCAAACACGCCATTTTTAAATCTTTGGCAAACCGTGCAGACGTGTTTGAAATAACAACAAGAAGAGAAATGGCATCTGTTAGAAATCCTGCCCATGGACTCAGGACGAGGTGCAATCCTTTCTGTCATTAGTCGCCGATGAGAAAATTA
>OOFC01030244.1:0-10867 GCA_900323345.1 Pseudochromis fuscus | reverse complement strand
CCAGGAGAAGGAATTCATTGGTCGCCTGGAGCTTTTCACCAGTAGATTTAAAGTGAGCCATCCCTCTGGATTGGATTCTCATCTCATTTATTGTCTCCATTCTCTCTCTTTTTTCCCCATGTCTGTCTGTATGTCTGTCTGCCTGTCTCAGCATCTGTCTTGAAACTATTGTTTCAGAATGTTGTATTGTTTCTTTTTTGTTGCCTGCCTGTGTCTCCCCTCTCAATGTTTCCTGCCTCCCTGCATTAACATGCCTTTTAGGTATTTTTTTCCCCAGCATTTCTGTTTGTTGTTATGGTCCCATCTTTTGTCTAGGCTTGTGTCTGGGTGCGTTAATTGCTGCCAATTACTGATGGTTAATAAGCTCTTCTCCAACACATAAAAACCCTCTTAAGCCACATGTGCTGCAGCAGATAAATGGTATTTATGCCATGGCTTAGTGCCTAATCGGTGGGCTTGTGTGTTTGTGCATGCTTGTATGCCAGTGGATGTGGGTATATTTATGCCATTTATGCATGTCTGTTCGCATTATTTTTATGCCTATTTGTCCGCTGGCCTGAGTGTACAGTTGTCTGTATGCTCGCCACTGCGTATTTGTATCTCTGTGTGTGTTTAGGAAAGGATGCTCAGCATGGTGCTGGACAAGGACCCAGCCGTGGCAGTGGAAGCGGTCAATCTGTTGCTGCTGATCCAACAGTGAGAGTTTTTTTCTGTGTCTGATGGGTTCTTTTTGCCACTATCTGAAACACACAGTACAGGAATTTCATTTTACGGGACCAAACATCCCACACATATTAAGTCTTACTTGAATAAATTATTTTTCTTGTTTGGTTAGATGTAGCTTTAGCTTATTTTGTAGGGTTGTGCTTTATTTATCAGTTGAAACTGTTATCTAATTCTTGGATGCAGTTGGTCCTTGGTCTCTCTCTTCAGGACATCTTAGTCAAACATTTTTCATCTTTCTCTTATCTAAAATGAAAGGTGAAAATAATCACAAACTCCTTTTCCACAAGGGAAGTCCAGCCTCTCAACAATACAAGCGTCATGATCACTTGTAACTGTGATAACACTCTTTGTCATGGCTGCTGATGATTCACAGCGTGAGTCGTGACCAAACAGTTGCCAGCATCTCACACTGCTGACTCAAAATTAGAAGGTTTGTAGGATGATCAAAGAGAGATTACTATGTGGTAATAATTTCCCACTGCTGATTATTAAATGTCTTTTGGATGATATATTTTAGAATATTTATACAAACTGAAAAAAAAACCCCTCAAAAAATCCCTTCAAAAGACTGAATAGAATCCTTAAGGTTTTTCACCTCGTTTGTTTAAGCCAAATAACCTAACTGACCGGTAAATGTTTTCTCTGTGCACACACTCAGGACCACAGAGGAAGGGCTGAAAGAGGACGAGTGCGGCCACATCTATCCCTTGGTTTATGCTTCACACCGAGGCCTGGCGTCTGCAGCTGCGGCCTTCCTCTACAACAAGTACACTTTGTTCCGATGCTGTCATACACATGTATAGAGGTGTAACTGTTGTCTCGCTGGTTTTAAATATGGCTTAATTTGTATTTAACAGACATTGTTTCATGGGTGTTTGTTGTGTGATTACTTTATCAGAAAAACTTCAGTAAGAATGACGCATAAACCCCTTGTTGTGATTGTGTGGACAGAATCATGAAAATGTGTTTGTAGTCTTTACAAAGTAGAACCTCAAAGTTCTCAGAAAGGAATGGATGAAAATAAAGTATCACTTTATTTTTCTTTTACAAGTAGTGAAAAGTGTGTTTTATTTCCACATTATAATGGACTTTTAATGGCTAACATCTCATTTCTGTAATTACACATTTTCTTGTTGGTGTTTCAGGCTGAAAAGTGTGATTGCAAGTGAAAACCAGGAAAATGATGAAAACAACAAAGTACCCTTTTTTCAAATCCTCATCTCCTTCTACATCCAGAGTGAGGTAGTATTTCTTTCCTCTCAGTTCCAGTCCATGTCTGTCTTTCTCTTTGAGTTTAAGATGATATACCAGAGGTAATATAGATTAATTTTGTGGTTCCAAAATAAATCTGGCATTGGTTTTGCTCATAGATCATTTTAGGAGATGAGTTGATGTTACAGCAGAAACAACAAAACACAATAGTATAGATTTTCAAATGTGACACGTGCAGGTCAGTGTAGTTAAGGAAGACCATGCTCCACTCGTGAAGTAAATCTACATTCACTCTGTTAACAGTTTCATGAGCATGGGGTGTATCTGGTGGACAGTCTGTGGAGTGTAGCAGGATCTGAGCTCCGAAGCTGGGAGACTATGACATCTCTCCTGCTACAGGAGGCAGGTGAGGAACAAGATAATACTACACATGACAGAAGTGTGAACTGCTGCATGAAGTCTGTAGATTTTTATTTTTATATCAAGCTTGTGATTCCTCTGTTTTAGTTTCTGCTCCTGTCTGTGCCTTTGTGTTGTCAGGTCTGATATATGAGGAGGAGGGGGCGCTCATAGAGCTGATGATGTGTGCCATCAGACAGGCAGCACAGGCAACCCCACCTGTTGGGAGAAATCAGGGCAAAAAGGTGGTGACAAACTCAAGTACATGCATAATCCTCTGTGTGTTTTATGCATAGACTGAATATGGAAATGCATGAAGCAACAATGTCTAAAAAATTAGGCCAATGCAGAAGTGAAGAAATCTGCAACACACTCAATGGTCACTTCATTCTGGCTCCAATTTAATTCATCATTTTCAATTATGAAATACCCAGTCCCTACATTTTTCTCAGAAATCCTTCTGATGTCATTAGCTAGAGTCTGTTTTTCTTATCAGTGATCTGGTGGTTCATCTGAAAATAATTCAGTCATTAAGTAGATATTAGGCTTCAAAAAAAGAGAGATTTAGGGGCGTGGTTAGTGGGATCAGCAGGTCTGGTGTCCAGTGAGACTGGTGCTGAACTCAAGCCTTAGACACATTGGGTTCAGGGGGTTAGACACACCTCCTCACTCCTCCCTTCATATCCAAGTATGGCCACTTCTGGTTCCAAAAAAACAACATGACGACGCTGAAATGCCGATCTCCTGGCTTCAGTATGTGACTCCACAAACCAAAACCGGTGATGTCACATTAGCTTCTTCCATTCAATATACCGTTTGGTGCTATGGAACAGTAGAGCTTTGGGAGAGGAAGAAGTTATTTTTTGAAATGAACTTGATACAAAAGGTAAAACATTTTAAAACTACAGTATATACATTCATTAATATGACCACGTTCTGTGTTCAGTGCAGTCCTTTAATATTTTCTTGAGCAGCGCTTTGAATATAAACACACATTCTCATGATATCTGAATTCTTTTGTCTGTTTCCAGTGGATTGTGCAATAAATGGGACTGATTACTGAACGTTTATATGAAATTAGATGCTGAGTATGAAGGATAAGAAGATCCAGGAACAAGACCGGAGACGCATCACCGCACACTTCATCCCCATACTGCCACAGCTGCTGGCCAAGGTACAAAGCAAGGGTCACCTAAGTACAGATATACAGTATTTATTTTATTATCCTGTCACATTTGTAATCCTAAGTTTGTGTTTTCACTGAGCTGCAGTACTCAGCAGATGCAGCGAAGGTGAGCCTCCTCCTCAAAGCTCCCCTCTACTTTGAACTGGAGATGTACAGCAGCGCTCGGTGGCTGGAGAAGGTAGGAGGGCCAGAAATGTGGGGACCAATGTGATTAATTACTCTGAATAGATCTGAGGTTTTTTCTAAATACAGGGAAAAAGGTTTAGGAGAATATATTTAGCATTAAGACATTTTTTTTTCTTTCCTTTTATGGATTCACCTTTATATGATTTTCAAATTTGTAAAATAATGAAATACTGCACAGTAAATAAAAGAACAACAAAAATAAACAATTGAGAGATGGTTAAGTTGAAAGCAACAAAGGTGAACAATAACCTGGAGGTCAGAGAAGGTGTGAGGTTTGAGCTCAACCAGCAGATGCTCTGCCAGTGCTTCAACTCAGTGTCTCTGCAGTGACTGAGCAAATCCATCCATCTTCTATACCTGCTTATTGAGGACAGGGTCACAGGGCACAGGGGCCTATTCCAGCTGGCAGTGGGCAAGAGGCGGGGTACATGCTGGACAGAGTGTCAGTCTGTCCCAGGGTCAGCACACATACAGACAAATAACCGTGCACACTCACACCTGCAGCCAATTTAGAAGAATCAATTAACCCAACAAGCACTGTGGGAGGAAAGTGAAGTATCAGGAGAAAACCTAATTAGAGACAGGGAGAAGCTTCATACATAGGCCCCAGGTCCCAGTGGAGGTTGAGGTGCTAACAATACTATAACCATATTGCTAAATAAAAAGTTAATCTGCCCTCAGTGACACCTATGCAATTTACTTTTCCTGTTCTGACTTCTCTTTGTAATCTATCATTCCCTGTTCACTTCCCTCCTTCTCTCAGCATCTGGACCAGCTGCTGTCTCAGATATGTGGTATTGTAGAGAAGCACACAGAGGCCACTGTGCTGGAGGCTTGCGCCCACCTGGTCAACACTCTGTGCTCCGACCAATACACCTTCTCCTCCCGCGCACACCTGGCGTTCAGCCAGCTGATGGATGGCCTGACCGAATGTTTCAGCACCTACTTAAGTGACCTGCTGCAGGTTGGAGAGTGTGTCAGTGAAGCTTGCTCACTGGAAAATATGATGTGATTTAAAATGCAGGCACTTATGCTGAGCTGTCAGTTTATCAGACCCACCTAGCTAAAACTAATCCAGTCCAATCCAAATTTATATATGAATAAATAAATGTGTTCCCCATTTGTACGCTATTTCTCCAAAATAGTTAATCAAGATCTGTTCAGTAGTTTTTCCATAATGTTGCCAACTAACTAGCAAATGAATAAAAGCAGGCAAAAACATTGAATTTATTCTTTCTTTCTTTTTTTAAAGAAAAAAAAAGGGTTAAAAGGAATTTGTGAAACCTTGACCACTGATTTTGCACATGAAGGGTAATTAGTAATCAACCTTTGAAAACACATCCAGATGCCTCAGTACACAAACTGTGATGATAACTTAAAATTTACAAGTAATTTTAAATTTAAACTGGTGAGGAGTTTCATAAAAGCATTTTTTTTTTTATTATTAACAACTTTGTAGTAGACCTGTTGTGTTTGGACAGCTTCTTTCCTCTCAGGAGTGAGTGTCAGTGTGTGATTGTGTACCCAGGGCACTGCAGATGATGATGATGCATACAGTGCAACCACTGCTTTGAAAAGGATTGCCACCTTGAGCAGGTACTTTTTTTAAATACACAAGGTTGTAGTACTGATCGCTCCTTACACAGAAGTATGTGACTTTGTGTGTGTGTGTGTGTGTGTGTGTGTGTGTGTGTGTGTGTGTGTGTGTGTGTGTGTGTGTGTGTGTGTGTGTTCGTTCTCCAGTGCTAAGGACCCGACTACCTGGAAGCTGTTTGACTTTTGTCTCCAGCTGCTGAAGAACAAACTGGAGTCCAGAGAGCTCGACAAAGAGGTTTATGGCAGATACATGAGATAGCAACTTGTGAATTTTACTTTGATTGTTATGGTGACATTTTCCAACAATAATTTAAAAAGGAGAGGAGCAGAATGAAAATCACATTTAAAAGTGGATCATATAAATAACTTTTTTCTTTGTTTTTTCATTGAGTTTTATAGGCATTCATGCCCCATTAATTTCTTAATCCTCTTCCAAACACTGTTTTGTAGATAAAGAGTTAACAGAAAAGCAGTTTTGCATATAGTGCCAGAATCTTCTCTTTGTGTAATTACAGCTCATGGTGTCGGCCCTGAAGTGCGCAGCCTTTCACCTGATGTGGGCCAAAATAAATGCGGTCAACTCCAAACCACCCGAGGTGATCAATTCACACACACAAAACTGTTGGTTTGTTCATCTGTGGCTCATGACAAGTTTTGTGACCTTCTCGCTGCCTTTCACACACTAACTTGGATCCTACAGTGTGAGCTCTACCTGCATGAGATCGGCCCGTCTACATGATTAATCTTATCATAATGGCTATCACATCACAGCCAACCCATGGTGACCATGTTGGTGGCCTTGCGGTGTGTTTGTAGAGCTCTTCTCGACTGTGGTGTTCAACAATTCACCAGCTGCGCAGACAGCAGGCAATTAACACAACAGTCTGTCAGAGTGCATCTGAGCCCAAAGTGACACTAGGATAGTTATGTCCCACTGGTTCACACTTTTTCTTTCTGTTTGTCTTTATGTATTTGTTGTTTCTGTTTGTCTTCACCCTTTAGCTCGATTTTCTTTTGAGCTCATTTTCACTTTCTCTGCCTTTTTTTTTTCTCTCTTTTCTCTCATTTTCACACACACTGAGCTCGTTGTTATTACTCATGCAGCCATTTGTGTGTTTTCCTTAACAGGATTCCAGAGACAACACATGCGAATCCTCCCTCCCAAGTGCTGACTTATTTTGATTACTCGTTTGTTTTCATGTTATGTCACTTCCCTAAAATAGCCTAGTTTCTCCTTCTGTAAATGCATGCTAGGGGACACATCCTCGTCTGATGAAAGACACTGCAAACAAAGATGGTGAATTTTATTTGTTGCTGATTGTCCTGTGTATGTCACAAACTACTTTCACAACAGGATGGCATAGTTAACAGAGTTACTTGATTAGAATTATCGGTTTCCACTTTTAACTTCCTGAGGGTTTCTTTTGATTGATGGATTGCACAAATGCATAATTTGTTTTAGATGTCATTAGAGTGCCACAGAAAGTTGTGTTTATTTCAGTTTGGGGTTGTTACTGTCAGAGGTTAGCTTAATTTGATTTTATATTTTCTGAAATTACCTTCCTTGCACCTCACTCTTGTCACACACACCCAAAAATACACTTCAATAAGATGATCATTTATCTGTATACCTCTGTTTTTGTCCCTCCATCACTCTCATCCTCCCTCCCAGGCAGAACTGCTGCGCCTGAAGAGGGAGGTGCGTTCGTTCTGCAGAATCTGTCAGACATGTTTGTCTGTGAACCAGAGTGAGATCAGAGATCAGGTAAGAAGTTTGTTACATTGAGCGTTATCTCATATGTGAACTAATGCAAAACTCCCATAAATTTAAATTCATAAATTTCCCACTGTGAAAGAAAGTTGATGCAAATGTGTTTTGTCATCTATCCACAATTTTTGTCCTCTGTCTGTGAGATACAGACAATTTTAGAGCATTAATGACTGATAAAATCCTGGGGCGAAAATACACTTTGTTCAGAAATGTAAGACCAGGTCCTCGCACTGTGACAGTGTAAAATTATCAGTCTTGATTTTGTGACTTTTTCTATTCGGAGGCAATCAATTCTTTGTCCTTCCTTGCACAGGCGTTTGAGCTGCTATGCGACTTGTTGCTGTTGTACAGCGTGAGCTCAGTCCGCTCTGAACCCGCCCTCCAAACACTGGCCCACCTGCCATCTGATTCCTTGTGCTCTGAGTTGGCTGCTTTCCTCCTGGACTTCGTCTTCACCGACTCTGAAGATGTCGAGCTCGATGGTATTTTGACATCAATGCCCACTCTTCATAAATGTTTGCATGTACTCTGGTACTTTCCAGAAACATTTTCAGTCTGTGTTGACAAAGTGACAAGAGTGATAACAGATGTCATCCTATTTAAAAAAAAAAAAAAAAGTGAATAATATTCAAAAGGATTTAGTTTTTTCTTGCAGATGTGTAATATTTTGTTTTGGAAACGGCTCGGTTGTAACACTGCCAGTGCTCTCCCAGAGGACTCTACCCTCAACTGTGCCTGCGGTCGTGGTTTTTGATGTCTTGTTTTTCGAGTCTTCTTCTGTAACTAATCTTTTTTTCCATATTTCATGATGTTCTGCCAGTTCCCAAGAAAATACCAGTTAACTCATCAGCTACATGTCTTTCATCACATGTTTTGCTTTATAAAAACCCAAATACTTTTTTAACTTATTCCCCCATCCTCCACCTTTTCTCCTCCTTCCCTCCACCCTGGCTCTCCTCTTTAGTTGAGGGTGAGGAGGAGATGAAGATAACTCTTCTTCAGAGGAAGCGCAACCAGCTGGCCGGCTACTGTAAGCTGGTCGTCTACGGGGTGCTCGACCTCACTGCCGCCACCGACGTCTTCAAACACTACAACAAGGTGGAAGGATCATTAGCCCGCCATATCATATATACATTAAAAATACACATATTCAAATCTATAATGTTTAACTGCTGTTAAATCTGTGATCACATTTATTCTTTGGAGAAATTAATTGGATTAGGGACACAGGAAACAAGTTTATGGAAAAGTAATAATGGAGAGGATGTGTAAGGAAGTGGAGGAGGGTGAGAAAATCAGTTTTAGATCGAGCGAGGTGCTGAGGATGAGTCAGAGAGAACAGTGGCTAAAAGAAGCACAGACAACTAGAAAGAAGTGGATTTTTTATTTTACGTGTTCAAACATTTATCCAGTGCTAATAATTGAATAGATTGATGAAGTTTTTTCCTTGTGTGGTTTTCTTTAGTTCTATAAAGACTATGGTGACATCATTAAAGAGACTGTGAGTAAGTGCAAGCTCATCAACACCGTACAGAGCGCCAGGACTATCGGCCTGTGTCTGCAGCAGGTGTGTCACTCATCAGCCTCCAGTATGTCTCTCTGAGAGTTTGCATTGTTTAGTGAAGAGGTTTTCACACTGAGGTGCTCTTCCCTGTCACAGTGTGGGAGGGTTTTAGCTCAAGGGACAAAGGTGAGGTGAAAGGTAAATGCTGATGCTCTAAAACCAATGAGAAGTTAGTGTGTCAGTCAGCAGCAG
Organism: Pseudochromis fuscus; assembly: GCA_900323345.1. NCBI lineage: Eukaryota > Metazoa > Chordata > Actinopteri > Pseudochromidae > Pseudochromis > Pseudochromis fuscus. Next base: position 2,035 of record OOFC01030244.1, on the reverse strand, counting down.
CAGCAGCAGTGGCTGGTTAAATGCTTTAAAACTCTTTAACACCTGTTTTGGAGTCATTAGTCAATGACTAGTCAATTCTAGACATGAACATATTAAGTGTGTATCATCCTTGCTGATGCTTATCACCATTTAACAACCATAAATCCACTTGGACATTATAAATTAAGATGCTCCTTGTGACTCCAACACTTTAGAAGGTCCATGTTTTCTTCGGCATCAAATTAGTCCACTCACACTGTATGGAGAATGGACAAAGCTAATGTGACGTCACCCGTGGGTTTGTGGACTGAATTTGAAGCCAGGAGTTTGATATTTGAACGTCACCATGTTTTTTTTTGGTGCCAGATGTGACCATGTTTGCATATAAAGAGAGGAGTGAGGAGGCGGGTCTGACCCTTGGACCAGAGGACACTGCTCAATATGTATGAAACTTGAGACCAGGCCTGTCAATCAAACTAGCCACACCCTTAAAATATTCCTCTTTTTTAAAGTCTTATATTTACTTAATTATGAATATGTTTTCATATGGACCAAATCACAAAAATGTATTGACTGAGTATTTAATGATTGAAATTTATGATTTTTAAGTTGAAGCCAATTGGAGCCAGAGTTTTTTGGAGCCTGCCTCTAGTGGCTGGTGGGAGTATTGCACCTTGTTGCACTTCAGCATTTGCCTCATTTTTGAGAAACAGTTGCTTCTTCCATTGCTATACACAGTCTGTTATTTTCATAGTTTGGTGCAGACAGGAACAGGTCACAGCTAATTTGGATGTGGTTTAAATTTTCTAATATTTGGTGGCTAAAGAACAAGCCTTGGGCTGTAAGCCACAGTGTGACTCCCTGAATCCATGACATTACATTTCCTGTATACCTTCTCTCATATCAGTTTTTCCTTTTGAGAGTCAAGTGAATGGACTGTGCCATTGTTGGTTTTTATTGTTTGTGTGGACTTTTTATAATTTTTTTTTTGACTGCAGCATCTAATGGACATCATTATAATAGTCAGATGCTGCTTTTGTGCTGTTTCCATGTGAGAGAAAAACCTCTGCAGTGAAAAACATAAGATACGTAAACCTGACAGATGTTTAACATGTGCCTAAAATGACCACATATGAGCTCTTATAAATTTGCTCCATTTGCTTTTTACAGTGTCAATTACAGGCACAAGGCAAATCTCCTGTCCTCTATAATTACAACCAAAGTTTGAATTGCATAGTAGTTTTCAGGCTTAAGTAGCCAACCATCAAGTAAAGCTGGTCTGCTGGTACGTGTAGAAACTTTGAGATATCGTCTTTTTTTACGTAAGATGTTTGTGTAAAGTCATGTCTGTGTGTGTTCAGCTGTTCTCAGAGATGCTTACGGAAAACCACAGCAGGCAGGATCTCACTGAGATTAGAGACTTGGCCAAGAGGCATGCCATGAGCTTTGGCATCGATCTTCAGCGTGCCCGCAAACCACTGGTGGCCCTGCACATGTCAGTAACTCGCATTTCTCTTTGACAAAGGCATACAGGCCAGTCCTGACAGAGTGTATTGTAGCTGCAATAGCATTATTATGCAGTATTGGTATCAAAAAGAAACAGAGTTTTTAACATTATAATTATAGTTGTTAACAAGTAGTTACACTTCACTGGTGTGAATTTAACAGCATTTTTGTGTGCGCTCAGGGACGGTATACGATTTGCATTTCGGGAGTCACAGGAGGGAGAAGAGCAGCATCCAAATGTGGCTTTCCTGGAGATTCTCTGCGAGTTCAGTTTTAAGTTGCTGCAGCAGGACCGCACCGTGCTGTGAGAGGCAAAAACACACAAATGCATCTTCAGCCACACAAACATTTACTCTCAGCTTTTTGTCGCTTATTTATTGAATTTCAGTTCAAATCATAGACCGTGTACAGAGTGGATGATGCTAACTGGTCATTACCCGTTGGTTTGTAGACTCACATTTTGAAGCTGAAAGGAGGAGTGACCCTTGAACCTGGGGACACTGCCCAGTGTGTATGAGACTTGAGAGAAATATCGACTTTATTATGATAT
>OOFC01030240.1:0-11834 GCA_900323345.1 Pseudochromis fuscus | reverse complement strand
CTCTGTGCGTCATCGCCCCCTCATTCTTTCCCTCACTCCATGTCTGTCTGTCCGTTCCTTTCTTCTTTGCCTTCACTCTTCAGAGGGCTCTTCATTTCACTGGAACGATGGATGAGAGGCTGGGGCCATCTGCAAGAGCTGATAAAACCACCCTCACACACACACACACACACACACACAGATACTGACATACATACAGATGCAAAAAACAACTAGACAAACTCATACAGAGATGCATCACTAAACCTGTAAACGCACACGCAGCTCGGGAACACAGGCACTCCAATGAACACGAGCCAGGAGAAGGAGTGTAAACACGGCACGACACGAGAAAACACACAATCCGACTGCGGCCAGACAGTTGTTATGTAGGACACACACTCTCTGAAACCTCTTAAACAAATTCGAGAAGGGGAGAAAGAAAAGAGATGAGATGAAAGACGATGCATAAAAATGGTAAAATTCGCTAGATGAGAGCTGGAATAAAGATGAGCAGGGGACAAGTTGAGGAATTGAGTGCGGTCAGGAGAGGAGTGGGGGATGAAGATGCTGCGAGAGGTGAGACAAAAACAAGGGACCGACACAATTAGCCCGGAGGACGGATTATGCAAAGAGACAAAAGGAGAGAGGAAGAGCGGGGAAGAGCTGAAGGGTTTGGTCAGCGTGTCAGAAGGTGACGCTCCCGAAAACACTGAATTATCCCCCAAAAAAAAAAGTTGCCAAAAGGAGCCAGTGATCCCGAGCAGCACAATCGTGAGATAACAGTGGCTCCCACTTGAAGAAAACACACAGTGGCACATTTGCATACACATAGGAGATAACTGCTTTGGTGTCTGTGCAACCAAACACTCAGCTCAGCTCATTAGCTGCATATAAACTGTATATCCGCACTATGCACCCACATTTATCCATTAAAATTATATAGTCTACCTCTATAATGAAGCTAAATGATAAATAATGATGATGCTATGTGTTCTAGGGAATCAGTGGCCTATTTGTGGCACAGTTGCTTCACACTGGAGGAGGCTTCCTGCTTAAACTAGTCAAACACGCTGAATTTATTCACTGTAATTCTCCTTTGCAGTCTTCAAACAGACAAACCGACTGATGTGCGAGACACCGGCTCTGCATTACAATATGCCCGCTCGCGTCAACGCTGGAGAAACAAAGGCGTGCTCGGGCTTCTGTCATACTAATGCGGGGCCACTGGAGGACATGGGGGACTTTTCACGATGACTACCGGTGGAAATAATCCAGGCGGCCTTCTTCAGCCGCCCTGCTCTGCTATTAGCATGCGGACTGTCACTTGTCTGCCAGTCCAACTCGGCGGCCGCGCTCTCAGAGGAAACACGCGGCCGTTGTCACTAATGCCAATTAAAAGTTGTGACTTTGCCTAAGAAAATGAGGTCAGATTCATATTGTGATTAGACTGGATTTTCCCTCTGTTCTGCCTTGACAACCGAGGGTCACACAATCTAAAATTGGCCTCGTGAGAAATGGTTTCAAACAAAGCGGCTTGGTTGGTTTATTTGTACAAAGTACCACTGTGTCAGGTCTTGACAGGAAGCGCTATACCATATTTGGAGCTCACACACAACAAATTTTGTAGTCTTTGATCTTGTGTAAAACTACTCATGAGGCCTTGTTTACATCTTAAAAACTGTTTTATTTACACTAATTTGAAGCTCACATGTGCAAGTTGTGCCTCTGAATAGTATTCAAATCATGCTATATATAAATAACTAGGTCTTGCTGCTTATCTAAAGCACGAGCAGCACACATTTGATATGAATAATCAATACAGTACTTTTAAACTCTCAAAAATAAATGTTGACATAATGTTGATTAATCCCACCAGCATCAGGTAAATCTCTGTATCTCACCGTATGCTGCAGTTTGAAATCTGGTGTCTGTGGCAACATTCCTGTGCTGGCACACCGGCAGTGATGTGTTTTACATCCGCCAGCCGTGATTGGTCTGCTGCACAACACACATCACCAGAGTGTGTGTGTTTATGTAATTACTCCCACTGCCAGACACAGAGACAAAAGTTCCACACTGCAGGTTTAAATGCAGCCATCACTTCTCATTGAGTCGCATTTTAAATCATTTATTTAAGCTTATTTTCTTGCATCCTCACACACTCATCTCCCTCACTACTACTACTACTACTGCTGCTGCTGCTGCTGCTTGTTCAGGGCTATGATCCTCACACAGCAGAAAAACACTGTGTAAAAATATTTTTAAACTTAAACTCAAACTCAACCACCCTTCAGTGGTTTTTCCACTGTGCTGAAAACCATAAATGAAGCCGTCATTCAGGAAGTAACGGGGTAAGAGCAGAAACATGACATTTGTAACAACTGGAAAAAAAAAAATCCACATATTTTGACTACATGTATATGTACATTATACAGCAACACATTTAATTAGATCATTTTCCAAGTACTCTAATGGTCTAAATACCATAAATCCTCAAATAGTGACTGAGGGCTTAATTTATCTAGAGTGGAGGAAAGTTTAATTAACCACTGTAAATACAACACTTTCATAAACCACTTCAAAATAAAAGCTAACTACTACAGTTTAAGTAGAGAGAAACCTTTCATTTATTAACAGGGCTTTTATTGTGAAATACTTGCAGCCATACCATGTTTAACTTAACTCTCTACAGGCAGCATCAGGTGGAGAAAAGAAATAAAAACTCTTTTTCAAAAGTTATGATTTAGTCTCAGTTTGGTTTGAATGTAAAATATCCTGTTGAACCTCATCCACAGTCCAGAGACAGGAGGATTTTTGGGGCCTCAGATTCAAGGACAGTTAGTCCGTCCCTCCAGGCAGCTGCCTCATGTAGCTCCTACAACTACAGCTGAGAATTGTCCCAAATGAAACAGCCATTTACATGCATTAGTACACAAAACAAAACGCTGAGTTGCTAAGAGGTGAGTCGTACCTAATGCACAAGTATTGATTATAATTGACAAAAACTGCAGACATGGGAAGATATTAATGTAACTATACCTCCTTCTGTATTATCTCTCAACACATAAGCCTTGAAACCTTAAAAAAATAAAAGCCTCGACAACTTCAAAGAAACATACAGACATGTAGCAGTAAAGTGCAGACTATAGAAAACAGAGAGGATGAGACAGAAAATGGTAAGAGACGAAACAGAATGACAAATAGGACAGTGTTCGCCAAAAAAAAGAAGATATATTGTAAAAAAAGAGGAAACAGGGGACCAGGTGTACACAAAGAGATGGAGGGAGGGAAGAGAGGAATCCGATTTAGAAATAAACGAGTCTGGGAGGGGTGAGCAGGATGGAGGAATGAGGGACTAAGAAGCGATAAATAAGAAGAAGATTTCCATAGAGGCAATGAAAAGGGGGAAAAGGATGTAAGAAGGGGAGTGTATAGAAGATGTACAAATAAATGAAAAGGGGAGGGGGGGATGAGAAAGGAAACGACTGAACAAGAGTCTAAAAATTAGATGAAAGGTGGCGGGAAAAAGCACAAAGTGAAGGGAAACCTGCGAAAACAAATCAGTAACACAAGATGTGCAAAAGAGGAGGGAGAACAAAAGGGGGAAGAAATCAGGGAGAGGCAAAAAATAGACAATGTGAGAGCAGGGTGAAGGAAAACATGGAAAGAAATATGAAACGGCAAAAACAAATCAACTAACAGCAGAGGGAGAGACGGTACACCGGGGAAAGATGAGAAATGACGGAGAGGGAAAGAGTGAATAATAACTAGAAAGAAAACTAGCGGAGGAAAATATGAAATGGAAGAAGGGAGATGGGTGGGAGATAGCGGCGGAGGAGATAGAGAAAACAGAGGAGGAATGATAAATGAGAGGAGTTAGGAGGAGAGCGCCGATCAGATGGAAAAAACAACATAAACGAGAGGAATGTGAGACTGGGAGGAGGCTTGTCAACAGCAGGGACATTCAATTATAGACACGCTAACACACCTGTATGCATGAGGCCCGGCACCGTGTGCATGCCACACACCTGCACATGAAGCCTATACATAAACATGCACGGGGAAAAACAGGAGGAAATTGATAGTGACAGCAGCGAGTGGGGAGGGCAGGTGGAAATGGCTCCAGAGGAAAGGGATAATACGAGGGGGAAGATGTAGTGAGGGCAGTGGGAGAGGAGAACAACACAGTCATTACTGTACATGGAGTCAGAAAAAAAAAAAAAAGACATGCAGAGATGTAGCTGGTGCTCCTGGGGAGATTTATTTGAAACAACATGTCAGTGATTTCTTTATGACTGGAAGCAGGATGTTTCCAAAAACACATTTTGTCACCAGGATGCAAAAAAACAAAAAAAACGGCAGTTCAATCAACTTAAAATTACATCTACAACACAATAAAGTCGGGATACGTCTCTCTGCATAGCAGGTGCAACAGCCTGCAGCTATAAATTTTTCCTCCTGCTGGTATTGTGCACCTCCAGTTAATTCTCCGCTTTGTTTTCCAACTCAACATTTCACCTAATGATGTTTAAGTGGTGGAATTATTTCCTGAAAATGTTGTCGCGCCGCTCGTTTGTTTTGTTTTGTTTCCTGAGATTTACTATTCTCTCCATACACAGACAAATTTGCCTAAAGCAACCGTTTAACTTGTCTCTAATATTGCAAATATTGAAGTAAAGTAATCATTATTACTCTAATTACTGGGAGGAGTTTCCTCCGTCACCGTGAGAGAAACAGCAACGATTCCAGAAAATCTATTTCATCGATTGTCCGTAATAGTTAGGATTTCCTTTTGCGACACGTGGAGCAGTTAAACTGAAAATTGAGAGTGTGACGGAGCATTTCAGAGTGTGCACTCATGCATGTTTCCCCCAATTTTCAATAAGCTTTGGTCTTTGAATGACAATAGATTTCTGCTGGATGAGATGAAGAGAGAGAGAGAGAAGAAAAACTGCATCAAAGAGCAGTGTAAATCCATCGCTGACCATTTCTATCAGCACGTTGAATTTGTGATTAAAGACTTGATAATGATAATGTGCAGAGTGTATATTAGGAGCAATGATTTTTGTCAGGCTATTGTGATGATGACATGTAGAGAGGGGAGAAATCAAAGAGGCAGAGAAGGGGAAAGAAAGAGAGACAGTAATTGGACGACAGCAGTAAAGGCACGAGCAACGAGCTGATTGGAGGGAGAACGACTGGAGGAAGAGGAGAAATAAAATACTAGTGATGAGTAGCAGTAATGTGACAGTGGAGGAGGAGGGAGGGGGGTTCAATACAAACTACGCAACAAGACAAACAAAATCCTGGGATGATTTTACCGATTGGTTCTGTCTCCTCCACGCAGCAGCAGAGGATACACTCGCTCTGCATGAGTAACTCGGCTGCTGCTGGAGGAAGCCCACGCGTGACCTTCTCAAGGTCAAAGATCACTTCTTTGGAAATTACAGCCTGTACATCAGTGTGTGTGTGTGTGTGTGTGTGTACCCACGGAGCTGGAGGGTTGCCCTCCCGCAGGTGTGTGTTTCAGCTGTTGCAACAACTGGTCAGGGGTCCTGGATGTTAGCACAGTTAACAAGGGGGCATGTGAACAGAGCATGTCCTTTACTGTCTCTATATTTCTGTTTTCGGTGGATTCTTTTGGTGTCGTTTCTCATCTCAAGTTTTCAGCTTTTTACCTCTGCTGAGGAGTTTGTCTGGCTGAACTGAATAGATCTTAATTATGTTGTATTTATTTATTTATTTATTTATTACGACAAGGTAGCGTTGCTGTTTCACCCCAAGAGGGCAACAGTGTCCAGTCCACATGGTAAATGGTAGCGCTTTCATGACCTTGGCTAGGTCCCAAAGCGCTTTACAAGGTAACTCATTCACCTATTCACACACCAATGGCTACCGAGCTGCCATGCAAGGTGCTAGCCACCATTGGGAGCAACTTAGGGTTCAGTGTCTTGACACTTCGACATGTGGACAGGAGGAGCCAGGGATCGAACAGACAACCTTACGATTCAGAGGCGACCTGCTCTACCAGCTGAGCCGCAGCTGCCGACAATAAACAGTACAGCTGGATTATGCCTCAGCAGAGGTTTGTAGTATTTGTTTATTTACCATGGAAAAAACTACATGGTCGCCTGGCCTGAAGTCAGCGGCACTGATGTCATCTTGCGTCGTCATAGCTACGTGGAGACACATGGAGAAATCAAACTCTGCTGACTTCACTTCACAATTTTACGTGTGCTTATGTGTAAGATTAGTCCAACACTAAATTGCACACACATGTGACCAATGTATCTTTGAAGGGAAAAATAATAACAGGTTTTAGTCCTATATCAAGGAAAATATCTGCACCCATATACTGATGTGCATAGGCACTGCAGGCAATGCATCACTTTAACAGTTCAGCAGAGCAATTTAATAGTAGTTCAGCTTTTGAATTCATACTAAAATCTCATATCTGCCCTGACACCATCTCCTCTATTTTTCTTTTATGCTACAAACTGACTGCAGACTGGGTTCTCCACGAGCCTCCTTTTCAGGTAGTTTTGGTTTGGTTGTTTGCTCTGCTTCAGGCTTAAAATGATGTTTTTTAAACAAGCCAAAATAAATTCAAATCATAGCACTCCCCAGAAATGTGCAACATTTAGGCTCATTTGGCAAAGCTTGTAATGAAAACTGAAAATATATCTTCACATTAGCGGCATATAACATTTAAAAATAAATCCTAGAAGGTGTGATTAATGTTCATTTTTTTAAGTAAAGGTTCAAACATGAGCATGAAGCAACTGAAGCTCTTTCACCACCACTTACAGAGATGACGTTGGTAATGTCAATGAAGAAAATCAATGATAACAATGAGGTCGAACTAACAGGAGGCACAGGACGGATCTGCAGTGGTGCAACTGAAGGGGCTTTTATTTTTACATTAAGCAAAACCAACATACTTCCTCTAATTAGGACTCAGCCCATTTTCAAATTTAAAAACACACACACTCTCACACAGCAGCAGCAGCAGCATTGTTAAACATTATTAATACATTGAGTGACGCATGCAAATGTGCTCCAATAAAAGAAACAAACAGAAAGATGCACGTTGGGATGGGGTGGTGGGAAACAGACAGATGAGAGTAACGCTGGTTGAGGAGAACAGACAAGTGATTTATGGGATGAATTATGGCGATGGCAGTTAAAGCCTTTTCTGATATTCAAATGTGGACCGATAAGGGAATGAAAGAGGATGAAGAAGTGAGGTCTTGTAGCTCCCTCCAGGCTACGAATACTGCTGGAGTAAGGGTTTCCCCATTCCTGTGGAGCTGCCCGGGTTGGACTTTAAAAAAAAAAAAGTCCAATGAATACCACATGACAGTGGGAAGGAAGGAAAGAGACGAGGCAAAGTAGGTGAGAGGAAAAGGAAGAAGTGAAACGAGGTGCTGAGTAACAGGAGGTGGTGGAATAATAGAAACACTGGGAGGAGAGACGAACGGCAGGATTTGGCCTCATTACTTTGTCTGTTTGTGAAGGTGGAGCAGGGTGAAAAAAGGTGAGATTCAAGGAAGGAGATGGCAGGAAGTTATTGGGAGGAGATGAGCTAAAAACAAGGTAATAACATGAGATATTGGGAGAAAAGGTCAAAGGGGGAAGGATGCCAGGAAGAAGAAATGAAGTGATGGATGAGCAGATAAATGGAGACAAAGAAAAACACCTCACATGGATTTCATTGACTGTCTTTACAGTATGAAGACATCACACTCCCCCCCCTGCTGTGAACAATAAAGTCATATTCCTCCCGTTTTTATTTTACAGCATCATCCCAGCCTTCAATAAATTGTCTTCATCATCCACTTATCACACGATGGGAGGTGGGGGAAGCTTTTCAACGTGTGCCTCCCAGAATCACCTTCACATCTCACAAAGCTAAACTGATCGCTGAGGCTGGCGGATACACTGAATGTGACGGGTGGCTGCTGAAGAAAAATAGATTAAAATACAAAATGTCAAGGTGCTGCTTTAATACTCTCCCTCCCGCTTGATCCCGAAGCATGCGGTCCCATTCCTCCCTGTCATCCTGTCTGCAGAGCTGCTGCTACCTTCCTGCTATGACATCCATCACTCCTCGCCTTCCCCCTCAAACCGCCATCTCTCGCCTGGCTTTATTTAGCCTCTCTTCCCGCTCTCTTCCTCTTTGCTGTGCTGTTTGCTCCGCTGCCTCATAAGTTAAAGCATTACCGTCTTTTTTCAACCTGAATTTAAATAATGCACAAGTGAAGCGCCGTATAGTGAATAGAAAGTGTTTTTAAAAAGGAAACTGCAGATATTGCAGCGCAGTCAACACCTGAAATAAACTCCTATTCTATTTAAGGTGACGTGAAAAATACTAGTCGCAGTTCAAATATTCTGAGATGATTTACACTGTGTGCAAATGTTTCTCCGGCGTCACCAGACAGCAGCGACAAAAGCTTCCTCACCCACACAGCCAGTCAAATAAAACGTCTTCATACTCCTCGGTTTTGCATGAGGGTGGATAATGTTACATATACATATATTTTTAATCAAAGTTAAATGAATTTCTAGAATTATAATGATTACACCTCTTTGAAAACCTTTGTGTTTGTGTTCTGGTGGTCTATTTATTTCACTGTTACAGCCCAGCGTATCTATTATTCACTGCCAAGCAGATCAGAAACATGCCTGAGAGGGACTGTGCTGGTGAGATCAAGTATCGGTCAGAAGACAAAATATAAAGGCCAGAGGGGATGAGTCAGACACTGCATGCTGATTTTGAAAACTATGAAGGAGGATTGTACAATTCCTTGAGATGATCATTACCCCCGCGCCAAGGAGGTTGTGTTTTCGTCTGCTTTTGTTTGTCTGTCAGTGAAATTATGCAAAACGGATTTCAGAGAGTTTTCTGGAGAGATATGGTTTATTATCCAGGGAACAAAGGATTAAATGTTGGGCAAAGTCAGCGGATGGGATCCTGTCTGGAAGAAATCCTGAAAAATCCTCAACGGGCGAATGTTTTTACAAGGTAGTGTTGCTATTTCGCCACAAGAGGGCAACAGTGTTCAGGCTATAGTGGTAGTACAAGCTGGATTATGCCTTGGGGGAGGGTCGAGCTCTCTGCTTTCTACTGGACTGATTTTGGAGATTTCACCATTGACAAATATTTGCCCACAACAGCCAATAGGAGTACTCCTTCCGGAAACCATGACGACCACTAGTTCCGCCTTCAAAAATGAACAAGACCTCAAATACGGCTAGTTTTGGTGTTGTAGTCTGAGATGGCAAAAAAGGAGCCATGTTTTATCCTGCTACAGAGTCAAAGTCGTATCATAAAGCTCTGGACGGGAACTGACAACAACAATAAGCTTGTCGTCCATTGCTGCTTCTCGCGACCATGTGATGCGGATTTGTCGCTCAAACTTTTTCAACTTGCGGACTTCTTATGTAATTGTGCTGCAGGAGAAACTTGCTTGGCGTTTGGTGTGAACACAGCTTAACGTTCCCGCCAGCATTCTCCAAAGATTATTGGCACCCTGAACAGCAGCTTCCCGGGAAAAACCAGCGATATTCAACACTTTTGCCTGAGTAAATCTAACAAATCGTCAATAAATACACGATGCCGCCATGTCTAAATACCCTCTCCGCCATTATGCCCACACTCATGAATTGTTATTCGGCAGCTGCTTGCATTCTGGGTAAATTTGCATAAATAAATAAACACAAGCACGTGGACTGGTGAACCCGTCTGTTCAGTCTGGGAGTATGGATTACGTGGACTGTTGTAGAGGTCCAAGCTGGCATGCTTCATTTAAAGGGGACAAGAAAAGACCCCATTTGTTCACCAAAGAACACAAACTGAAATCAAAGAGGTGCAAAACAAGGCTACACCCAATCCTGAGTCAACCTGCTGAACCACCCATATATCTTTCCCCTATTTCCCCAGTATTTCCAAACCTAACACCCAATAATGCTTCAGCTTCCTGTTTGCTCTGCTCTCACTGGATAGAAAAACATGACTCTCTCAGTGTGCACAGGAGAGCTGATTTTGTTGCTTTATGGCAGAAGTAGCCTTTCCAGTGCAGCGTCTGACTCCTGACCACTCCTGCTGACACACAGCAGCCCTTTGTCAGAACTCAGCACAGCGAGCGAGGAACAAGAGAGCATTTTCAACAGCGCTACAGCCACACGAATGGTAGCTCAAAGTCGTATGTTCACTTCAGCTTCACTCAAAATCTGCTGAGGGAGGCTGATTTACTTTTAAGATTGAAGTGTCATGTTGTGGGGTGTCTGTATCAGCTCTAAAAAAGTACAGAAGTTACACAAAAGCCAATTATCCAGCTCGCTTTGGGCGCCTCGAGTGACTAAAAGCAGAACAACCCCCTCCCCATCTCCTGCCCTCCACCTTTCACTTCCTCCATCGCTGACCTTGTCACAGCCCTGCGCTGATAACTTATTCATGCATCCCTCAAATGTGGCATTCCTCCATCCAGGCTTTTCTGTGTTGGTTGTGTTTGGTTCATTCATATTGTATGATGACGGTAAGGAGTGGGGGGGGTTGTGTTGACCTAGGTATCCTATGTTTTCTAGCTCAGCAACACAGGTAAATGGTGTAGAAACGTAGAGGGAAAACAGAGCTGGGCAGCAGAGACAGTGAAGAAGATTTTAAAAGGTGGTTGGGGAGGAAGCAGCGTTTTAACAAGAGGGGATAAGGACGTGTGAAACATATACATTACTTGAAGAGATGTGGGAGGTAGGGAGGAATCCAGCAACGCAGGGGAAGCTGAAGAGAGAAAAATGAGGGAGAAGGAAGATGGAGAGTCCTTGAAGTGGAAAGGTCACAAGCTCCTCTATGGCTACTCTTTACAGGGAGAAGAAATGCCACATAATGGGGATGGTATAGGATTGTCATGGTGACATATAATCTGCTTATTTCAACACATCTGCACGTGTTGATACGGCCAGGTGAAAAACAGTTCTGATCACCGGGCCAAATACGTATTTTTCACACTATAAGGTGCACCTAAAAGCCTTTAATTTTCTCATAAACCGACAGTGTGCCTTATAATCCAATGCGCCTTATACCGTATTTTCCGGACCATGAGCTGCTACTTTTTTCCGACACTTTGAACCCTGCGGCTTAAACATGGCTCATGTATCACCGGCACGAAGCTCGTTAGCTTTTTACAAGCTAGCAAGCTCCGTGCCGCCAATACATTTAGCCTTGTCACATCAGACCCGGTCAGAGTGGACCACATGAAACTGTTGGAATAAATTCAATAGCGGCTTATAGACAGGTGCGCTCAATAGTCCGGAAAATACAGTATATGGATCAATACTGGTTAATCATGGCTACCGTAGTCAGGGGGTGTATATTGTGATTGCACTAACATTTGATTTACCGTAGCGGTATCAGACTGTTTCTTTTACGTGTTTACTGAATCAGGGAAAAGTTCCCTCCACGTTTGTGATGCACTAACTACGTGATAAAAAGTTGCAGTACCTGTTGTACCTTGCTGTTGGTAAAAGATAATACTACGTCACTGATGTTACCTCGGAGAAAAAAATAAAACAGCTGTTCATGTAGCTTTGAACTGTGACAAATGGAGTTGGAAATACATTGTTTTCAACGAAGGCGGCGCAAATACCGGTAAGAGCTACCGGTACGTACGGTACTGTATTGTGAATGTACTAGCTTGTTTTGGAGTGAATGGAGTTGTCAGAACGTTGGTTTGTTTTCTATGAATAAAGTTTGACTGACTGACTTATCTGACTGTTTTGTTGACAATCACTTTAGCGCAGCTTCATCTAGATGGATGATAACACAACCCCAGCCACTACAGTAGTTTCTATTC
>OOFC01030238.1:0-12371 GCA_900323345.1 Pseudochromis fuscus | reverse complement strand
CAGAGATTCTCTAACTTCTGATTCATCTTCCCGCCTGCCCCCGGGCGCTCTCCTCCTCACCTTCATCAATATTTCAACATACGTTTTTTAAACATCCCGCCGCCGCAGAGAAACTCTAAATAATTCAGGACAGCGAGAGAGATAAAGAAAGCCATGCATTAAAATGTGTTTTTTTTCTTTACATAAAAACCGGCATTGAAGAAAGGGGTGTCAACCTTTTATCCTTCAGTTGTTACAGGATGAAGAAAGGACTGTGTCTCCACAGAAAGAGTCTGTATAGTCACACATTGACATTCATTAAAAAAATATATATATTCATAAAAAAAGGCAGCACTTGTGAGAGCTAACAACTTTGAACCTTGTGTCATAACCTGACACATGGGGGCCTGCATGACCTGCAGATGGATAAAAAAAAAAAATCTACTCAAATTAAGAAGTTATATAAAGATTGGTGAAAAAAAAAACATGAATGCAAATTATACAATATGTTTCTACCGCTGTGCTCATTCTTAACAGCTAGCCTCCATTAAGCTACCTTCTTAATGGGCTTAACAACCAACCCTCAATGAGGTGTTTCCTCTTTATCTGCACACTAAAAAGTAAAAAGAAAAGCAGGCATCACTCCATCACACACTTCTTTTTCAATGATACCACACACTCGTATTTTAAAACCTTCACCCTCTTCTATTTATCCTCTTTCACAATTTCCCTCACATCCTCTGTACGAGATTCCTGCTCTGCTGAGAGGATGACTGTTTGTTATAGCAGACTACTCTTTGAAGATCAGCCTCTTCAAATTGTGCGGAAATAATACTCCATTAAGCAAAGCAAATTAGTCCTCGGTTTAATTACTAGCTCTGTTCCCGCAGTGCGGATGCGTACAATATTAACTTTATAATCATTTCTTGAACAAATAATTTAAAAACCAATTCACCAGGGCCTGGTGAAAGCCAATAAATTGCTGTGAAAAGGGACAGTGAAAGAATCTGAATGCCTAATTTGGTAAATAGAAAGCAGGGGGAGAGACCACTTTGGCGTGAATGCAGTTAATTTATCTTGATTAGAAAGACGTGCATGAGGGCTAATGCTAGCACAGCAGCCAGATGTGCTGCCCCAGACGCATGAAAGAAGCCAAGGGAAAATATGATTGATGGGTGTAGCAGGGATCCAGACATGAAACTGAGGATGATGTAAAGTTTATTTGACAAAGAGGTTTGATAGATGTTTTCATTATTATCAAGTTGGTGTCAGAGTGCAAGGATTTTGACTGAAGCATAAATAGGAATTCATACCTGACTATGAAGTCTTTTTAAAAAAGTCTTACCTGGCTGATTAGGTTGAGCAGAGGTTTGCCTTCTGACCCAACCAGGCAGGTTAGGAGCTGGGGTATCCATGCCAACCACTGGATAGGCGGGACTCCGATGCAGTACTTGTCCACGGCATCCGCTAAAGTGTTCTTGTCGTCAAAGCTGAGCAGCCACAACACCTAGGGATGAAAAACGAGCCGAAAAATGTAAGTAGGGAGGGAGAAGATGAAGACAGGTGGAGATTCAAATAAGAACATACGGAGGAAACAAACAACAGATTAAAAGGATCACTTGTTTCTTCTGCCACATTAAAATACTCCATGAATTTCACAATAATGTCACACACCAAGTAGCAAGAGGTAGGGTATCAACCATTAATCAGACCGTTGCCGCTTCTCTGGCTCTGTTCACAGCAGGGGGGGTGGGGGTGGGGTTGTTGAGTAATACACAAGTACATCTTGGCAATCCTCACCATGATCAAAGCTGAGCCAATGTGGACGTGATCCCTCCTCCCCTGGTGTGCTTGTGTGTGCATCTACATTATGATGAAGACATTAACCCCACTCAACCCCCCAGGCTCTCTTTAGCGAGCCAACCCGAGTACACAGATTGTGTATAATTACTGATAATGACTGGTCATCCCACTTCATCCATCAGAACCAAGCGTTGCCAACCCAGTTTGGCAGGCCAGTACTTGGGGGTGGGGTCACCAGAAAAAGCTAATGTCCGATGCTATCGCTGAATATGGCAAGAGCGTACTTATTATTTATCCAGCCTGACACACAGGGGTATCAGGTCTTTGGTGCTAACCTCTACAGGGGCTGAAACTGAATGAGCCGCTGTGTGTATGTATAAAGGTGAGCTGCTTGTTAGCAAGGAGCCCATCTCTTTACCTCCCACACACTGCTGAGTGTGGTACAATCGGCTTGACTGTTAGAGAAAGGTCGGTCCGTGGAGAGGGTCGTGAGATTGGAGTGTCGAGGGAGGCCATTAGTCTGTTAACCCCAAGTGCCAGAGGATGGCCTTCACTCCACCATTGATCTGCTGTGGGAACCCATCCACAGTGTCTACCACTAGACTGTAATCGATCAAATTACTACTCTGCTTGTAACTGTGGCAGATTGTGAGAGGCGAGAGAAGAATGCCTTTCCTCTCATCGGCACCAATAATGTATGGGCCAGCTGAGGTCAGGAAACTAGGGAATTAAAAGTGACCGAAGCTGCTGGTTTGACAGAAACATGGATTAGGTGAGGTGAATATGTAGCCATATGTTGTAAGCACTACACAAAGACACATTTTGCTTATTGCATTTGAACCTAGAGCATCGCACATATCAGCCTCCTTCCCATTTCCTGTATTACCTTTGCCAAGTACTTCCGAGACTTGCTCTCGTTTTGGTGGCGGCATGCGTGGAGGTAGCAGGTAATGGCAGAAACTCCCAGGTGGAGCTGGCGGTCTTTGACGAAGATGTTCTCCAGGTAATCACCCCACATGGCCCAGGCCTTCACCAGGACGTCATGCATCTGTACCGCTGCTGAAAAAGCCTTGTTGGCCTCCTCTGACCTGGAACAAGACAGAAGGAAGAAAAAGAGTGTTACACAGAGAGGGACAGACTACAGGTAAGACAGAGTGTCAAGGACGAATGAGTAGAGGGAGGTAGCTGTGGGGAAAGAAAAGGATTGAGTGAAAGGGAAGACAGTGCACAGAGCAAGGAGGGCTGAGAGAGTCAAAGAGATGGATGCAATACCTGTGTAAAGAGAGGATGTGTGGGGGTGATGGCACAGAGGAAAAGGAGAAAGATGGAGTGTGGAGGAAACAGATTATGATGATCATATCCTGAATTATGAACTACACATCAATAAGCACCATATTTCACTTGCTGTAATCGTCAAGGTCTTTCCCCTTGGCATTGTAGAGTAAGCATTTAACCCAGCATGAATTAATGTCGCCAAGGTTTCGCTTTGTTATAATGTAATATGAGTTGAACCCAACCCCACCATACTGCGCAGATCAATCCACTTAATACTGGATGACACACGAGCTTAACGTCGTCCTATTTTATCGGGAAATGACAGAGTCACAGCGAGGTGAAAACCTCAGTGTAATGGCTATATTTATCTATATACAAATATAATGACCGTAAAGAGCATCGCTACAGCTTAGAGAAATCTGGGGGCTGATAAACTTGAGAATCCTTGGGAATTTTTTTTTTTTTTTTACTGCAATCTAGCAGTCACACACACACATATTCGATTTAGAAAGTGTTAAACAGCAGGCAAAGAAACAGACAGGTAAAATCTGGCAGGAGACCCAAGTTTTGACTGCACCATTTATGCTGACAGGGAAATATATTCTGAATCATCAGCTATTTTCACCAAGCCAAGCGGCTTCTAACCACTCGTTGGCACGTAGTGTGAATAATTTTTACACACCTTTCAGCCTCTGATTAATAAATAAGATGCAAGAGGCACCCCCCAAGACGCACTACCCTGCAGTCAAAACAAGGAGACAGGCCTGTCAATGGAAAAGTCTTAGTGAGCCACACTTGGTAAATGGACTTCCATTTTAGGAGTGCTTCCAAAACTACTCTCACACTTAGAGTGAAATGTCTCCCAAGCCAATCAATTAAAATGTGTTATTATAAAAGGCATTTTGGCATGTGATTAAAAAATGGGAGCTTGATTGCTATGGGAGTCAGAGCCGAAGACCCTCCAGTAATACTTAATGGGGTTTCCTCAGTCACTTTGCGAGTGTTAAAGTACATTAACAGTTTCTACTACCCGGCTCAACAGGAGCACAGGCACCCAACAGACTGTCAAATCTCTGACACCCGTTTAATTGAATGATCCCAAAATCCTTAGCACATGTGGTTGCACATGCGCACGCACACACACGCAGACACACACATAAGAAAATCCCTGAACCCCTAACCCCCAACTCTGCTGTTAATTCTCCCCCAGTGTAGGGGGGGAACTTAATGATTGCAATAAACCCTGCTGAGGTGGAGGCAAGTTCTGCTGATCCCAGAGATTCCTGCAAATTGCCTTGAGTTAATTATTGAGCAGCATATACATTTAATAAGCCTTCCTCAATTTGTCTTTCACCCCTCAGGACGGCGTGTCACGTCAAGGATGATGGGCGAGAATGGGGGATGCTGATGGGGAAGGGATGTTTAAGAAATAAATAAATAAATAAAAAAAAAGAGTGTGACTCTGGGTGTGTGTGTGCACGGCCTGGCAAAGCATGGAGACAGCAGTCGTATGCTCCACAGGCAAACCCTGCAGGCAAAAAACAAATTACTGACACCGTCACAACCTGATGACACAGCTCACATCTGAGTCACGTCACTTGGGTTATGTGGTTACCTTAGAGATGAGTCACCTTGAGGCAAAATAGTGCCACGTAATGTGAAGTATTGACAGGATTAAAGAAAAAAAACCCACCCACATCGAGTTAAGGGACCACTGACACAGTTTCAGGACAATGTGATGACGAATAAACGGAAGACGGTGAGAGAAGGACAGATTTAGACGATAAAAACAACAAAGGCGAAGGCGGTTGGCTACGAAGTGATAACGCTTGTACAAAGCTGGACGTACTTGTTGATTTGAGCCAAGAACATGCCCTTGAGAGCGTAGAACTCGGCCGTCATCTCCTTGGTGAAGTACTTCAGGTTGGTCGACTCAATCACCTCCAAACCCTTAACAAACAGAGACGAGAACAACACACGTTTAACTTCAAACCAAACTGCGGGAGGGAAAATTCAATGTCCTGGGAGAGGGGGAATCGTGAAGAAGACACCACAACATTCGGTTTTAGACAGGGCCATAATCACAGGTGAAAAACAAACAAACTGCTCACTGTTCATTAAGAAGTAAGAAAAGAGGTGTTAAGGGAACTAAACTTCCATTACGGTGAGCCTCTGATTAGGTGTCCCCTATGTACTGCTGTGACAAACGATGTGTAGCAGGAGAAAGAGACAGAGGGAACCAGAGATGAGATAGAAGAGAGAAAGAGAGAGAGAGAGGGAGGGAGAGAAGAGTGTCTACTAGCACTTTTAATGACTTGTGGTGTGCTGAACTGCTTCTATTAATCAGAGCACTCCATGGGCTTAAGAGCAAGCTCCTGAGTTACACTCTCTTATAAGTCTCACTGCTATAACTTGTCACCTAGAGCCACCCTATACACTTCTTGCTCTTACTACTTCTCCCACTCAAAGTAACCCTTAACTACGCCTCCAGCTCCTGGTGTCAGAAATCAAGCCGAGTGCGTAAATCACAGCAAGTGCATCAAATGTGTGGGTGGAAACACGAGCCAGATGCATGTGGAAAATATATATATAGATTCTCCAATTTGAAGCGCTGAATAAAAGAAAGCAGGGCAAAGGAGGCAAACTGCCATCTCACCTGCATGCACTCATTCTTGCCCATGACACCGGCCAGCTGCAAGTAGCACTTGACCTGCTGTCTGATCTTCTGGAAACAGTCGACAATGGGCACCGTAGGGATGGTGTGGATACGACTCAGGATGTCCAGGGCCACGTTCACCAGCCCCTGTGGAAACGACAGCGTGACGCGATGTCATAAATGCAACTGAAGTGTCCAAATAAGCTTAAAAAAGAAGAAGCAGCTTATGAGCCTGAACCAGTACCTGCTTGCGAGCGATCTTGCCGTACTGGATGATGGCAGAAGCCGAGGCGTGAACTCCCAACATGGCGTTGTTGTTGTTTGGATCGTGTTGTGTGTTTGTCTCGTACGCCGTCACTATGGCTGTGAGCAGAGACCCCAAAAAAAGAAAAAGAGTAATGAGCATGAGCATTTCTCCTAATATAAATGGTACAGCTTGACAAAGTAAGCAAAGAGAGCTTAGAAAGTATAGAAAAGTAGGAATCTTCTAGCACTGTGAAAGCTCTGCTGTCATAATGCAGAAGAGGGCACCGGGGACACTGAACGTATTGAACAGTAAATGAGGCATGGCGATGAATTTCATCAAGAAAATTCCATTTCACTTTAAGTTTGAAGGCTGTCATGTATAAATGAAGTGGATTTTATTGGCATGGTGCTGCAGAACCAGCGCTGTCATTATTTCAGTGCCTCACAGTGCTCAAGTTGGAGCTCAAGTTGCTTGAGACATCACATTTTGCAGTGGCTGCCTCTCTGAATGGTTTCAAAGTCACCGCGGGAGAGGGCTGAGCACTGAGCAAGGTAAACATGTGTGTGTATGTGTGTGTGTGTGTGTGTGTGTGTTATGTCCTGCAGTGAGAGAGAGAGAGAGCTTTCGTGAGCTGACATTTGGAAATGTACAGAGACCCAGAGGGGGGGTTCTGCACATCGTGGCCTTTTAAAGAAGACTCCTTCCTGGAACGAGTGGAAACCAGAGCAGCAATCTCAGAGTGTGCCATCCTGTGTTCACTGCTTCGAAATATCTATATCACATGTGGAGGTAAGTGTGTGTCATGCCTTGGTAATGGTGTTGGCGCCACATAAATATGCTGCTCCAGTGGGACAGGTCGTCAGAAACAATAGGCAGTCGATTCCTCCAGGTTTTCACCACGGTCTTCATGTCATGGAGGCTGGTGTTGCGGCCCAGGTTAGCCGGCTGAAGCCCTGCATTAATTTGGGCTGCTTCTTGCAGCTCGATGATCTGCTGCGCCGCCTGGGGAGAAATGATAATTAAAAATCGGCTCTTACCCTTTTTGCAACTTTCATTGAGCATCTTTGCTTAACTGACTTTACTTTTTGACTCTCAACTTTAAATTAAACCAGTTCAACTTTTATTGTGCATGTGTGTAGGTAATCTGAAGACAAATGTTTCCCATGCACACAGCTCTTTTTGTTGAGGTAGAGTTGTGTGTTGCCAGGCCCGCTCTGCAGTCTGCTCCAAACAGTGCACCGACTGAACTTAATCTTGTTAATATTTGGACTACATATCTAAACAAATGTAAGCCGCTCTCCAGATTTCCTGCTCAGTTTGCTCTGCATTACACACATGGTGTCCATCTGCCGTCCATCAGTGTCTGGTCACTTATTTAAAGTTTAGAAAATCTCATGTAAATTGTTTGTTTTCTTTTTGTGTTCTGTCGATGCTCCAGAACCAAACACATTTTTAAGCTTTGCTTGCTTTGGGGTGTTTTGACATGTAATTGGAGGTGTTTTTTTTTGTTTTAAGTGAACCACTTTTAAAAAAAAGAGAGATCTTGTGTATTTCTGCCTCATCTCCCTTCTTGCTGTTTATTGTTTTCTTCAGTGTTTGGTGTAAAGCACGATGAGGCAGAACATATCTAAATCTTTACATGAAATTAATGAGAGGAAAGGTAAAAAAGGAGCACGAGTCAGAGGAATGGGTGATAACATGGTTTGCGTAGTGGGGATTAAGGATTATCTGGGAGTAGACAGACACCATGGGAGATGTGGATCAGAAGATAGATATTATTGGCAAGAAGGAGAGAGTGGACATGGACAGTAGGGCTGTCGCTAATTATTCATTATTCAAATATTCATTTGAATGTGAGGTGAAAGTTCATACACAAACTGTAATGACCTGTGTGAAACATAGGCTGCTGTCTGTAAGTGTAACAGAGTATTTGAGGAGTTTCTATGGTGTTTATTATGTCTCAAAAGTTCACACCAGAGTGTTGAACAGTATCCACGAGTGGAAAAGCATCTCGGCGAAGGTGCATTTCTGATTCACGCGGACATGTGAAGATCCACGGTTATGACGAGCAAACCTACTCGACTCTTCACTGTACACTGCAGCAAAAATGGCATTTGTTCGAATTGATTCAAACAATTTATGGGCCATTCAAAATTGATCTGAATTCAATTTTTGGAAAAACTGACAGCCCTGATGGAGAGTAAAGGTAATGTAAAACACAGCAAATGTTAAGCTGTGTTCATGACAAACACAAAGGTAACTTCTCTCGTGGTGCGATGACCCAATATGTCGATGTAAAGATGCAAGTAGATGCAAGTTTGCATCTGTTTGCATGACCCAGCGCAAATTCATATCCACGCAAGATGAGAACGTTTCACTCAAGCAAAAAAAAAAAAAAAAAAGTGTCATGTGGTATCCTGAAAACCAACCAATGTTGAGATTTCCTGCCATTACTGAAGATCAGAAATGAAGGACAAGCTTATCGTCGCTGCCTGTGATCGAGTTTTATGACACGACTTTGACTCTGTACCGATACAGAACCAACACACGATGCTTCCACAACAGGGAATAGGCAGAAATATTTGCAGTCTCCTTAATTGCTGATGGTGGATGGTGCATATGGCTAAACATCCAAAATCAGTCCAGCTACTGTATTTGCAGGATTAGCATGAGGTGAACATGCATTTCACATTTGGTGTGAACACAGCTTTACTGTATTGACAGACAAAGCTGATCAATCCACACACAAGACAGAGCAAAGTAACCAAATATATTCACCTCCAAGTACAGCTAAAGATTTCTAACACAGCTTTGAAAAAACAGCAAACATTAACAACCATTATAAAGCAAAAACATTATCAACTTCCAACCGTATTTAATTAGAAATTTCTCTCTTTTGCTAATTTGCACATAGCAAACATGTCACAGGAACCAAAACACACTATTTTTGTATTGAAAATAAGGCGTAACAATAATTCTTCATGCCACCCAAAATAATTTTACACAGAAAATCATTATGTCTCTCTGCATTACTTTAATAGCTAATCTGCTCTGATGCGGCACAAAAAAAAAAAAAAAACGACAAGGAGATGGGAAAATGTGAAAACGATAAGCGAGGGGCTTCCATCTCATTCGGTGAAAAAGAAGCCTCATTGATTGGCCCAAAGCAGCTTTGTGAACACATAATCAATCATTCCATTATAACTACTCATCAATCAATATTAATGCCAACCCTCATAATCGATAGTGTGGGTGATAATCCATTGATCGTCAGTCACTGCTGAGAGCCGGGATTTGATGACGACTTGATTCAAATGGTATTTGAACCCTACTGTATTTGCAGAGTCCGGCTCCTCGGTCTCCGAGGCTCATGGAGTCGTGAATTTGAGATATAGAGTTTTGGATGGAGATTTACAACTGGCCGCTTGGCTGGGTAGAGGAATAAATAGCTTGTTTTCCCTCGGCTAGGGTAAATAATTGGACTGCACATATGCGAGCATACAGACACACACACACACACATACACAGAGAACATAGTCACACAATTCAAATACCCATTTTGAAAAGATAAATGTAGTGAATCAGAGCTGTGCTGAAGACATACCCCCCCACTCCGAAATGAAATCTCCCAAAACAAAATAAATTAGGCAGTACAATATTTTTCACAATTATCTGTTAATATCAGCTGATGGCCCATTTCTAACCTTCATTCAGACCATCCCATTCATCATGTAAATGTAATTCTGCTGCAGGTATTTAATCAAATAGTATCTGATGGCAGGGAAGTAATTACAGCCACTCTAAACTAACTCTCTTTCTTCTTCTTTCTCCCCTCACTCTGTTCACTCTCCACCTTTTTCAATTTTCATCGCCTAAGTCTGCCTTCTTTTTTCACTCTCCTTTTTTCATCTTTGCCCCGTCTATTGTAATCTCTTGTGGTGGAATCAAAGAGGCTTAAAGGGGTTTTGATTTTTTTTTAATCATCTGTCTCAATTTTACAAAATGGAGTGAGCGAGGGAAGATAGAAGCCGTTATCAGCGCTACTCAACAACCGCGATGTCTCAGGGCTGCTGATGATCTCTTGACATGCATCTCTTCAAGTTGCTTATCACAATAAACTGACTTCCCTTCTCTACTCCTGCCGGCTTCCTGATTCAGTCTTAAAAGCAGAAATTCTTCGTTTTTTATTTTTTTTCATACTGACCTGCAGCAGCGGTGTGTGCACGTGGGAGACGATGTGAGGCAACCTCCTCCACTCGCGAATGGCCAGGCTAGAGGCCATCTCCACCAGCCGCTCTATGAAGTTGAGCTGCTGCTCCTCTGGGTGGCAGATGGCCAGGTAGCCACGGTGCATGTTCACCTTCCACGCCATCTCCTTGGGACAGCTCAGCTCCACCTGGAACATTTCCAAAATAAAAGCATGCATTCAGAGCAGCAAACACAACAAGATTTTAACCATCAGCCACTTCTTACAAAACAAACACAACTATCAAATCAACTGGCACGCTGTGGTGTAACTACAATTAAAAGATGAGATCATTGTTGGTGAGCTCATCCTCACAACGGCAGTGGACTTAAAGCTTATGTACTGCTGCCACGTGTGTGTGATTCACAGGACTTTCTCCTCTTCTCTCTTTGTTCATCTGAGGAGCATAAATGTAATTTGTGTTGTCTATCAGGCTGTTTTGTTGTTCTACCATCTGCTGTCCCCAGAAAAATCCAAGCTACACTCGTGTTTATGCTGAGAAACAGCTTCATCTTGTTTTTTTGTTTTTTTTAATGTTGCAAAGCAATCTACAGGGTTTTCTGTAAAATCCAGACTGTCAGCACCACAAGATACACTGCAAAGGCTGCTAAAGTCTTGCATAAGGTACATAAAAGTAATTTCAAACATAAATACATCCACAATCTATAGACTATTATTAATAACTGGTTCAAGAGATTTAATGATGTTCTGTAGCTCTACTGTTTCATGGCACATGAGCAGTAAACTGAAAATGTATAAATCTTGGACAAGCTGACTTTAGTCGCAGCTAAAACAAAACACTTCAATAAATTTGGAATTGACACAACGCGGTGTGTGTGTGTGTGTGTGTGTGGTTGCACCCACGATGTCAAGAAGAACAGCACACACTCGTCACAGCACTGGGAGTGTGGCAGTTTTAATTAAATGAAAACATCCGAGGGGAAAGGGCCTATGACATTTCCCTTGCATAATTTAGTACTTAGACGAATACACAACAGTACCGTTTCCGATTCATTTTGTGAATGGTTTCAGCAGGACTTTTGTACTAATGACTAATAAACCTGACGAGTCTGACATGGAGGCGGAGGAGCGGAAAAGGCGCTGCTATTGATTAAAACGCTGAGTGCATTAACACTAAACAAATAGCCACGGGGAGCCTCCTACGTCACATCTGTGGTTTTGCTGTTTGTGAGTGAAACGCAGGATGAGAGGAGGCCAAAGGGAAGCAGAGCAAAGCGAGGAAAGCATAGGTGTGTATTTGTGTAAGCTCTTCCCGATGCTGGAGAAAATTACAGTGATCGGTCAAAGCGCACTTATCGGGGGTGACGGTTGATGAATATCCCGGAGACAGGGCCGCCCTTATCAAGAGCCGGCTTTAATTGAAAGCAGGGACATTTGGACTTCGCCTCTGAGCCGGTGAGCAGTGGGCAGGCAGGCAGGCGACTGAGAGCCTCGCTCCTCTCCTCCACCGTAAAACAAATCACCCCGCAGCAGATGCTGGGGTAATTATTCACGCACACAGCTGTCGTAAATATTAGCTGTTACAGCCAGAGCTGCGGAGCGAGGGATGAAGAGATGGAGGTGGGATTGAAAGTAGAGAGGCCGGTGAGTCCAGAAAGAAGCAAAAGACAAGAAGTTGAGGGAGACAAAAGAAAGAGAAATGAGTGCACAGGAGGGAGGAAGGAATGAAACGAGGAGGAAGGGATATAGTGGAGTTGGTGTTGCCATCCAGACAATTTAATTAGATGTCACCTTAGGACAGAGCGGCTCAATGGATTGGTTCCAAGTCTCCTTGAGAGAGCAAAGCAGGAGTATTTGTTATATGTCAGGTACTATCACACGCTCGCCACCCATCTACACTTTGTTTTAGGAAACATGAGGCCAATAAATTCACGGACCAAACAGCTGAACTGCATTTCCACAGCTTTACTGCCTCCTCTCTGGTTCTCTCCCAGGGGGTGCGGGGTTACGGAGGGGCCGGATAGCACCAATATCAAGTTTCTATACTTCGCACCAACATGAGGCCTGGGCTTAATATACAGCACTGTACCGGAAACCAGGAATAAAATAAAGAAAAAAGTTTCAGTCGAGTCTATCAGGTTCACTGGGTTCAAGCCTGCAGGCTCCTCTGTGTCTGTGATTGTGTTAGTGAGAACTGGTGGATA
>OOFC01030237.1:0-10038 GCA_900323345.1 Pseudochromis fuscus | reverse complement strand
CAACCGGAAGAGCCTGCAGCGCATTGTGAGAGCAGCTGAGAGGATCATTGGTGTCTCTCTCACTCCAATCCTGGACATTTACAACACCCGTCTCACCCGCAAAGCAATCAGGATTGCGGGTGACCCCACCCACCCATCCCACAGCCTCTTCAGCCTGCTGCCCTCTGGGAGGAGAATGCAGAGTCTCCGGGCCAGAACCAGCAGACTAAAGGACAGTTTCTTCCACCAGGCCGTCCAGAGACTCAACTCTCTCCCTGCTCTGCCAGCACTCCCCCCTCTGGCCTCCCACCTCCCTCTGCACCCCTCTACCATAGACTGAATCCCTCCCTCCATATCCAGGGTCCGCAGAGGCCCCCCCCCTTGGACACCGTATATTCCACCAAACTGCCCGCCCCCTCGGACAATGTATATATGCACTAAATTGAATTGAATCTTGAATCATTTTATAGTCACATTTATGTGGCACAGTTGTTGTGTGTTGACCTGGGAAAGAAGAAATACCCACATGGACAATAAAATACCTAATCTAATCTAATCCAAAAGAATCTAATCTAATCTGAATGAATCTAATCTAATCCAACCTAATCTAATCTAACCCTAACTTAATCTAATCTAATCCAAAAGAATCTAATCTAATCTAATCCAACCTAATCTAATCTAATCTAACCCTAACTTAATCTAATCTAATCCAAAAGAATCTAATCTAATCTAAATGAATCTAATCTAATCTAATCCAACCTAATCTAGTCTAAACTAATCTAATCAAATCTAATCTAACATAATATAATCTAAACTAAAAAAAAAAACTAAACTAATCTTCTTCTCATCTTCTTTTATCAAAACACATCAGTGAAAACGTATCTATATTGGGTTGATGTACAAAGTTGTCACTGTTGGCTTGGCTTCCTCACAGTCATGTCACCATGTCAGGGGCTGCTGTTTATTAAAGCTTTTACATTTGGGACGAGAGGATTGATGAAGACATGAATTGTTTCAGGAGGTTTATGAGGACGATCGGGGCTGGACCTGAGGAGGATGCAATGAAGAAATGTGAGGAGGATGATGGAGAAGATGACGGTGCATCCACTGATGATGACTGACTGACTGACAGCAGAAACAATATCCAACACCCTACACATCTCATCTGGTTCAGCTGACACAGTTCTGACTGAAATATTGCAAAAGTTCCCCTTGATGAGTCCAAACAGTGTTACACAGTGATCATCACAGTGATCAGCTGAAGACTGATGAGGATCTTGTTTTTGTAAACAAGGGGGATCAAGATCCTGAAGCTTTTCTTCAAAGAAGTGTGACACAGGAGGAAGCATGGCTGTACCAGTGCAACCATCAGAGTGATGGCCACCATGAGCTGAAAGAGGTCCAGTTAAATTCAAAGCAGAGCATGGGAGCAGATTTGTGATGCTCAGGGTGTTGTCTTTGTGGAGGAAGGGTTAGGACCTCACCAGAGAGCCACCACGATAATGCTCCTGCTCATTCATCTAAACAGAGCAGCACTAGTAGGAAATCGTTGGGAAATCAGTCCCAGTGTGGACGCTACTGGTAATTATTTACTTTTATTACCTAAAAATCTGTAAAGTGCATTTACAGCATCCATTTTTCATCAGCTGATGATGTAGAAACGTGGATGGCACTGACTGATTAAAGTCCTCAGGTGTGAAGAGACGGACAACGTTGCTGCTGTGACACTGACAGAAGTTACTTGAATTCACAGGAGCTAACGCTGAGAAATAAAGTTCATGTTGTCACAACTGTTTTTATGTCAACTTTTCGACTGCTGCTTGTACCGTATTTTCCGGACAATAAGCTGCTACTTTTTTCCGACGGTTTGAACTTTAACACTGGTGTTTCTCATGTATCGGCAGCACGAAGCTCATTAGCTTTTTACAAGCTAGCAAGCTCCGTGCTGCCGATACATTTAGTGTCGTCACATCAGACCCGGTCAGAGTGGACCACATGACAGGTGCACTCAATAGTCCAGAAAATACGGTATTTAAGCTTCATGAGGAGGAGAGAGGAGGATCCCACAGTGGATCAAACCCACAGTGAAACATGGTGGGGGGTGTTGGACCCCTGCCCTGAATGGACCCCACCCTGACCCCTTACAATGAAGAAGATCCAAATATGAGCGCAGGCAGAAATGTCCACAAAGCTTGAACAAACAAATACATCTGCTCACACAGCGACACACAACAGACCCACACTGAGGAGCTGCTGTGTTTCCTCTCCCTCTGCAGCGTCCCACAGGTTTCATGCTACAATTACCAACAGATTATAAATGGATCTGCTTCATTATCCTGCATAAACATGATGTTTTTCCTCCTGTTGCAGAGGGAATGATGGAGGAGCTGAGCTGGACAAAGGGCATCCTGGCTGCTCTCCATGTGCAGAGCTGTCATCAGTCTCCTTCCCCATTTACCATCAGTCCCTGTGTGACTGCTGCCTCCTCTATTATGTGTCACCTTCACTCAGCACAGCCCGAAAATCACAGTCCAGGCAATTTTTCCTTCAACTTGCCCCCACTCTCTCCCTCTTTCTCCTCATTCACTATCACAATCAATTATCACATTTTCCATCTACTTTCACTTCTCCACTCTCCAGTTCATCTCTGTCTCTCACCTTCAGTGGTCTGGGTGTATTTATAGCACTGCTCAGGGCCACAAGGAGAAGATGATTGTTTGTTGTGTTTCTATTTTCAGGTTGCAGAGTGGGTCGTCCACTAATCGCATGGCAGTCGTCTCAATCACGCAGCCATGTGCACATACACACTGTCTGTGTCAGCTGAACATGTGACCACACCTCAGTCAGTGTGTGAGGTTCAACAAAGTCTGAATCCAACCCTGAGGTCTGAGCTGACTCCAACATGGACCCTCAGAGCTGGTTCAGCTTGAGGTCAGTGCCTCCATTAAGCATCATCAGTGGAGCTCCACCACAACCAGGGAAACAAAGGGAAGTGAGAGGAGTTACTGCTGCTTTATGATCAGTAGGAGACATTTTAACAAACAGCTGCAGCAGCAACACACACACAATCACCGACTGTATAACTTCACTTTCTCTAATATCACAGCTGAAATACATGTTATTATTAATTATTTACAGTCCTGTGAGAACGGGATTCGCTGCTGCTGACTGTCGGGTCTGAACTATACCTGACATGACTGACAACACTGCTGCTAGTGTCAATCTTATGTTTCGTGTGATATTTATCATTTTATTGTTTTACTGTGTTTTACATTTTTACTGTTTTTACTGTTTTATGTGGTGTTTTACTTTTCATTTATTTGTATTGTTTGTTATTGGATGATTGTGTAAACTGCTGCAAAACAAATCCCCCTTCAGGGGACAAATAATAAAGTTGAGTTGAGTTGAGTTGAGTTGACATACTTCAAGATCGACAAGATAAGGAAAATGATAGAAGTGTATTTCAGTGTATGTTATGAGGAAAACTCCTGTTGGTAAAAAAGAAAAAGCAACAGAGAGGATTTGCTCCGTGAGAGAAAGTTATTCAGACAGTTAATTTAATGTTAGATAGATCAGTGGTCCCCAACCACCGGGCTGGGACCCGGTACTGGTCCGTGAGACATTTGTTACCAGGCTGCGCAGAAAGAATCAATGATTTATATATTATTTCCATTGAATTGATCGTTATAGTCTGAAAGACGTTTTATTTTGAAAAACGACCGGATTCTCTGCAACTTAACTTTCTTGACACATCAATACGCTTGTCTCGGTCTCGTGATCAGATGCGTTAGCCTGACAAACAAGTCCGCAAACTAGCGAACATGAGTGAAATAAAACAAATGTCTTCTTCACAAAGGGGAAACATTTGGTTGTTTGTTTTATTCAGGTTGTGTGATTTTATTTCTGCTGTATTTATCCACCACACCTTGAAGGCCGGTCCGTGAAAATAATGCCGACATCAAACCGTGGTGCAAACAAGGTTAGAGACCCCTGAGATAGATAATGTTACAACGGGATGATTGTTAGAGAATTGGTATTTTCCTCCTTCAAATATTGATAATATTGTCAGGCATTGACCAGAGTATGTAAAGTGATTTTTTATGATTTTATTGTGATTTTTTTGCTGTTCAAATAAAATTGAGATGAAATTGAATTGAAAAAGTTTTAGATATAAAAAAAAAAGAAAGTACAGTAACTACCTGATGTTACTGTTGTGGCTCTGACACCTTTGACTTCCTGCAGTCTGTGTAAATGATGCTGCCCGTACACTCAGACTACTCCAGCCTCACCATGGCCGCCTGATACAAGTCTGAAGCAGAGTCACAGCTGCTGAGAGGAGATGTCCCACATCCACACACTCTGTGGACTCTTCTGTCATCATCTGCTGCAAAAATGCAAATCTTCCTGTGAAAACCCCCACTCTGCTGCAGAGGAGATGATGCCTCCTCCTCCACCACATCTGGAAGCCTTCACTGCTGTGAACCAGCACATCTTCCTGTCCACCCTGCCCACACAGAGCAGCACCTCCCACAGACCATTACAGGACAGGAGAACATCTCAGTGTCAGGTCCTCTCCACTGGTCTTTGTGTGGTCACCATGTAACACACACCAGATCATCTCTTTAATGATCCTCTCAGAAAGGTTTTCTATGCACTGCTGTTCACATTACACTCAGCACTGTCAGCCCACCTTCTGCTGGAGGATTAAAACACTGCTCCAGGATCCAGTTCAGAAGTGATCTGATCAGACTGGACCAAACCTTAAAAAAGAGAAACAGGGCAGAGTCCAATCAGATTAGATCATCAAACTTTATTTCCATCCAGATACCTCGTGTGCTTAGAAACTTAAGGTTATGATTTTTAATATTATTATTTTAAAAAATCCAGATTCTTCTGATTGTTCTGGCCCTGAAGGAGGCTGCATTCAGAAACAAAAATATTTCTGTTGGAGAGTATTGAGCAGTGTATCTGACGTGGACCTGATGGAAACCTTGAACTAAACAGTCTCCTGTTCAGACAATGTGAACTGTATGACCTCAGAGATCACTGACATGCAAACCTTCAGTAACTGAAGAAGGAAAGTTATCATCATCTGTGGAGCCTGGTGTGTCTCAGACTCCAGCAGCAGTCGCTCCCCCAACAACTGAAGGACACCATGAAACAAAGTCATTGTTATTCCTTTTACTGGGAATCTACCAAGAACCTGGAGGCCCTGATCCAGACCAGTCTTCCTCTGATCATTTATTTACATCTCCATATTCTAACCTATCACTGCATATCTAAGCAGCCAGTTAGAAATGGATTTGTACTTACAGCCTGTTGCTGTCTGGGATCCTCCTCTTCTTCTGGCTCCCAGGAGACCAGATCTGGTTGATCTGGTTCAGGTCCATAACACTTGGTCTCTGCTCCTGCACCACATCCAGAGCTGACTCCTCCCAGCACTGATGGACTCAGTCAGACCTTTCCCACCGAGTACAGTCACTACACTCAACACTGTCCCCACCCAAACATTTCAATTCTGTTGGTTAATACATAAAATAAAATAAAATAAAATAAAATAAAACAAAACAAAATAAAATAAAATAAAACAAAATAAAGGTCACTTCTGATTCCTTTAGTATTTATCTTCACAGCAATCCCTCCATTCTGGTTTTCTTCCTTTAATTCTATTTTGTTTTGATTCTGTTTTTACTTTATTCCTTTATTTCATTTCATTCATCTTTTTTCTCTCCATCTGAGGCAGTCAGAGGTTTGCAGCTGAAGTATGTCACAGATCAGGCTTTCAGCTCAGTATGAAATGGTTGAAGGTGGACTCTGACCTGTGAACACCTCCTCATAGTGTGGACAGGTGTAGACACTCACCTGAGCAGATCTGTGCTGTATGGCAGTGGTCCCCAACCACCGGGCCGGGGACCGGTACCGGTCCGTGGGGCAGTTGTTACCGGGCCGCACAGAAAGAATAAATAAAAATTTAATTTCCGTTGCATTGATTATTAGAGTCTAAAAGACATTTTATTTTGAAAGGAACGACCGGATTCTCTTCAACTTAACTTTTGCCGACACGTCAATGACTTGTCTCGGTCACGTGATAAAACATATCACCGATCACGTATAACGTCAGATACGTTAGCCAAAAAAATAAGCCCGCAAACTAGCGAAAATGATTAAAATACAAACGTCCTTGGAGAGTTTCTTTGCAAAGGGTAAGAGGAC
The DNA here is from genome assembly GCA_900323345.1 of Pseudochromis fuscus. Lineage (NCBI taxonomy): Eukaryota > Metazoa > Chordata > Actinopteri > Pseudochromidae > Pseudochromis > Pseudochromis fuscus. The sequence goes on along the minus strand of OOFC01030237.1, from coordinate 3,846 downwards.
AACTTTGTATGCCGGTCGTGTTGAATTATTTTCGCAGTATTTATCTGCCACACCTTGAAGGCCGGTCCGTGAAAATGATACCGACATTAAACCGGTCCGTGGTGCAAAAAGGGAGACCCCTGCTGTATTGTGTATTTTTCTGCTTGGTTATTTATCGCTCACATAATCCATCTATTACTGCAGGGTACATGTTGCTTTTTGACCTGCTGTGTATTTATTAGAGTGGTATCTGGTAGAAGTCATCAGTACATCAGATTAAAAACTCTGAAGTCCATCCTGCAGGAAACCTCAGTCCAGTGTCTCCTCCTGTGGACACGCTCTGTCTCCCAGATGGACGTCTCTCCTAACGTGGCCTCTCTCTGTCGGAGCTCTTCATCCTCCTCAAGCTTGTTGTTTAAAAAAAGTCATTTGGTTGATTCAACATGTTATTTCATGTCAACTTGTGTCAGATGAACATGAAACCAACTTTATTTTGACTTTTTATTTCAAAATAAAAAAAATCTATTGTCTAAACAAATCATATCAGACGCTCATGAAATAAGATTTGTTGTCGTTCAGTCTCCACCACAGTTCAGACGGTTCAGAGGTTTGTTGAAGTGTTTCCCATCATGCAGCAGTGCACATGGTGAACAGGCTAACACTTCCCATCCAAAGGCCTGCACTGGTTAGTGGACGCACACGTTCGTTAAGGAGCAGATCACTGCAGTCACACTTCAACCTTCCTCTCTGTTCCCCAGCCAATCAGAACACAGGAGAGCTGTGCTACCTGCTCTGTTTCAAACAGGGTCACGTTTGTTTGTCCAAGTGTCAAAAAAATATTGAATTATTATTATTAAATATTAATTATTCATGTGTCAATCAAACAAGATTAAAATGATGTGACAACACTAAGGTCTAACTCGTATAACAACAGCATCATGACAGTTTTTGTTGCATGGCGTCTCTCTCAGTAGTTTGTGTTGGTACCTTATTTAAATTCTGTTCAATGTGAATATCTACAAAACTGAAACTGTGAAGGAACCATAGTCACAATAAAAGCAGTGAGATGGATCCTTGTTTGGTAAAGAGAGGTTTAAAGAAGAGTAATCACGTCTCATCGTCTTCATCAGCATTGAAAACATCAACCTTGAGTTTTTATTGTGTCACAGTATCATTGAACAGCCTCAGTACGACACAGTAACACAAGTTCAAGTTTAATGTGAGCTTTTTAATTCTGAACTCCCATAAATTAACATGTACATGTTAAATAAGATACATATTGATGTTCAGCAGTACACACACATCTGTCACATTCACCCTGAACACACTGCTAACACAATGCTTTTTACAGCAGAGTTGTAAACTGGGCTTTAGAAAGAAGCCGTTAAATACACTGAAACACAGGAAGTGCAAACACACAGCTGCAAAACCAGACATACACACAACACTGTGTGGCTGCTGACATCCTGCTTCAGCTTCACACAACTTAAACACACACGTTAGGAAAAATAAATCCTCCTCAGCTTCCTGCTGAAAACAACAAATGAAAAGTCACATGACTTAAAAGAGGATAACAGTGATGCTTCAGCTTATTGAACAGATCAGACTGACGACAGACTGGTGAGCAGTCAGTACATCCTCCTCTGCAGCAGCATCATGTCTGCTTCAACATGACTGGAAACACTCTGACTGTCACAGCACAACAGTGATGTAGAGGAGGCTGTGATGTGCTGAGAGTAGTTCACATGTTACACTGGTGTTAATGTTCAGAGCGTCCTGAACCTGAGGACCACACAAAACATCATCAGTCATCAGTGTCAAAGTGCCTCTCACTTCATACAGCTGCCGTCCACCCTGAACATGTGACACAGTCCACACTGCTGTCTGACTGCTGCTTGTTTCAGTCTCACTATAAATATATGGCATCCAGCTCTTGGGTCATTTTAACTGGAAAAACCTCATTTAAAACTCAGGCACTTTAAATAAAATCAGATCAATCACCAGCTTCTCCAACATTTCCCACAACAACCTGTGGTATGTCTGTCCTCAAGCATCCAGGTTTATGGTGTCAACAGAGGGAAACACATTGAAAACCAGATCCAATGATGATGTAGCAGCTACTAAAAGAAACTAAGCTGTTCTTGAAGATCCCTTCAAAAGCTTTTGTCTGATCTACGTGTGCAGTAGGTTTATATCAGCTGGTACCTGGGCCCAGCAGCTTTACCTCCTCTGTGACCATGTGATGACACCTGAGTGAGCTTCACTGGCTGAACAACAATCCCAGTGTGAAGACTGCACATCCACAATCAAGGCAATGGAAATGGTTCAAACTGCTTCAGAGAAACCTTTGACCGTTCATCTGGAGTTCTGCAGAAAGACATGATGGGAGCAGCAGCTGAGACGGGCTCCTGTGAAGCCCTTTATGTTCAAACTACCAATCACACCATCACTAAAGAAGTCCTGATGTAGCAGTGAGCTGAAGTCTCAGATCTTTCATTCATCTGGACTCGTGGAGAGTTTGAGTTACATCATGAGCTAATCTGGAGAATAAAGTGTCTGTTAGCAACACAGAAGCTGGAGGCATCATTTAAAAACCAATCGACAACCAGTCAGTGAAGCTGATTATACACCTGACAGGTCACTGTCTGTGAAACTGAAGATTTACATACAAATAAATACAGCTGAGGCCATATAGCTACGGTCACTTTATAAGGCAATGATTTCTCATCAAAGGATAAATACTTATCAGCAGGACTTGGGTTTGGTGGTTTTAGTTTGGGTCATGAGATCTGATTCAACTCCAGCAGCTGGAAGACTGAAGAAGCAGTGAAGGTGGAGAGGAGGGATGTGCCAGTCCTGAAGAGTCAACTAAAATATGCACATTTCTGCCTTTCTGATTGGTCACCTTAAATACTGACCTTTGATTTGATAGAGCCTATTGGTGGTCAGTAAACCAGCTGAGAGGGGGAGGAGTTAAAAAGAAGCTGTCACGCTGGACAATGTCCAGCAGCAAGACGGGGTCAAGTTGCACACTACCCATCATGCAGTGTGCAGCAAGTGTTGGTGATCAACTCTGAGTCAGCAAACAAACTAATCAGCCAAGCACAGATCACAGTCAGTATTCAAAGTGACCAATCAGTGAGCAGACGAGTGTGTGTCTGTTCATGTGTGTGTGGAAATCTCCTGTTCACAGATCAGATCAGAAGTGTTTTGAGATGATGGACAAAGCTGCACAAAGTTTGAACTAAATGGACTTTAAACAAGAAGCAGCATCACTCTGTCAGCCGAGGGGATGATCAGACCAGATGCATGAATCCAACACTTGTTTCCACTGTTGTTAAACTGGCCGTTTGTAATGTGCAGTGATTTGTTTTCCTCAGCGTGGAGCAGCAGACTGGATCAGACACTGCAAAGCACAAGTGTGAGGGGAGGTCAGCGCTCTCTGCGGGGCTGCTCCGCCTGGTTATTGCTGTCACGTAAAGATTCATTAGTGTGCGGCTGATGTACCTGCCAACCTTCCCTGCTATGCCTAACTGCAGTGGCGGTGTGGCGCCGTGTCAATCACTGTCAGCCTCTGCATTTCACATCCCAGCCAGCTCATCTATCAGCTCTCAGTCAGGGCACCTTCTCTCTCCACTCTATCAAGTCCTCCTGTGATCCCTCATCATACACTCACCATGATCCTCATGCATCAGCGTCCTCCTGCTGCTGGCTATCATAGACTAACACTTCTGTGATGCTGCTTAACAAAACTCTCCTGCTTCTCTTTGCTAACTGCTCCCTTCTCCTGGTGGCTGGTCTCCTGCTGGGACCCCTCGCTCACCTCTGTGCTGACCGGCCTCTCATTAGGCCTCCTGTCACGCTCCT
>OOFC01030236.1:10560-41233 GCA_900323345.1 Pseudochromis fuscus | reverse complement strand
TTGCAGCCTGCACTGGTAAGTTGAACTGCTCTCACGTCACATTTATTTGTTAGCATTTCCTAGCTTCACCTGTCGTACATCTGTGTACAGTAGGAGACAGCTATGCTACGCGTGTGTATGTTTGGCGTGTACTGCAGTAAGGCTTGCAAGCGTAGTAGCATCACACTTATTATGCAGACACGTCCTGTAAGAGCCTCTGAATTCTCTCCGGTTCATCAGAAAATGCACTTTCCGGGTCGGACACAGGATCGTACTCGTAAGGCTGTACAACATCTTGTGTCGCCATCGCTCAAACGTGATAAAAAATAACTTTTTTTACCAAAACAATGCAGCGAAAGTTGTCAATACGGTGTTGTGATGACATCATGGACAGCGTGCTGAAGGGGGAGAGTGTGAAAGGCTCGGAGCCTCTTAAAGAGACAGAGTCCAATATCGAGGCGTTCAGAACGGCCATGATGCGAGGGCAAATTTCATAAAGGTTGTTTTTTTTATTCACAGCATTTACAGATCAACCTAAGGTAACATAGTCATTGGAGTATGCCATAGAGTGGTACAATATATCTGGAAAAAGTATAATACCCCCCCTTTAAATACCGTATTTTCCGGACTATTGAGCTCACCTGTCTGTACGCCGCTCCTGTCTATAAGCTGCTATTGAATTTATTTGAACGGTTTCATGTGGTCCACTCTGACCTGGTCTGATGTGACGAGGCTAAATGTATCGGTGGCACGGAGCTTGCTTGCTTGTAAAAAGCACAATGAGCTTTGTGCCGCCGATACATGAGCGACACCGGTGTTTAAGCCGCAGGGTTCAAAGCGTCGGAAAAAAGTAGCGGCTTATAGTCCAGAAAATACGGTACTAGTCGACATTTATTACCCATTATGTTCTTCTAAGAGAAATTTGTGCATTCATTTTTTTTGTTTTTTTGTTGTGTTTATATACACGCACATGCGCACACACACAAACACACACACACACACACACACACACACACACACACACACACACACACACACATATATACTGTTCACATTATAGAGTAAACAAATTTTGGTGAATGAAGCAGTAATAAGTGCTTTCACTTGACTCATGACAACATAAATACACAAAGTCACTCTAACAAACCAAAGAAAAACAATAGGAGGTACACAAATATGATAAAGCATTTATCCTGCATGTAAACACTTTAGAGTTTGCTTTTTTGGTCTCTGCTTAAACAACTCTGAACATTTTGTTGATCACTGAATCTGGGCTACATTTATACCACTGAATGACAAACTAAATAGAGAAAAAAACACACATTTGCACATGGAAAATTGTTTTCTGAAGGGCATTATCCCCTTGTAGCACTGAGAAAACACATATCAAAGCAGGGGGACTGATGAATAGGTCTACTGCTTGGCCTTCCTTCGCAGAGTATGGAGCTTTTGAAAAGAGAACTAACTGAATGTCATGCAATACTGTGTTCATGTCAGTGTTTGCATACAAAGAGCCACACTTGTTTTCCTGTGCCTAACTGATGTGTGACAGTCAGGCACAGTTTAACATTTCTGTGGGCTTTGCTAGTCGTTGATATAAATATGAACCTAGCTGCAGTCTTTCTGTTTGAATCTTTTTCTCTTTATACAATAAGTCTTTTTATTATTGTTGTTCATATTTCTTTCAACTTTTCAATCATACATTCTTTGCATAACATGCATGTTAAGACTGAAAGTTTTGTATTTATTTATCTATTTATCTATTTTCTGTTTCATTTTTTGTACTCGCTCCTACTATTACAATGACCCAACTGGGATCTATTTGCTGCTCTGTCAAGGCTGCTGTAGTCGCTGTTTTTACAGCTCCTCTGCTCATTGTTCATCTGAACTAAACTTTCATGTCTTTGTGCTGTGTGTGCGTATGTTTGAATGAATGAAGAAAAACAAAAAAGTGTTTCTGCTGAGATTGGACACTCGTGTCTGCACATCAGTCCATGAATTAATTGATTATTCTCCTACAAAGGGTTTGTCAAAGAATCCATTCTTGGATGTCAAATCCTTTTCTCAGCTTATTGTTAGTGTCCATTGGTGTGGAAGGGCATTTTTTGTTTCTATTTTTATAGCATGAAAATACACTGTAAACAAGATCAGCTTACTTAAGACAATTTAAGTCAGCAGTTGCCTTAATTAACATTTTGTACACTTCATAGCTACTCATTCATTTCTTCATATTTGGTTGTATTTCATTATTAATTTTATGAAGTTGTTCCAATTTAACAATGGCAAATGAATTAAACTTTACCACTGCCACATAAATGTGGGCAGGACAAAATATTTGGAGCAGTTTGACTGAAACACAACAAAACACCACAGCAAGCTAGATAATGTTAATACTATGTACTGCAGCGTCTGTCAAACAAGAAGCCACTGCACGTGCTGCACGTTCTCCTTTGTTGTAAAACTGAAAACAGCAGCTTTAGGCCACAGCCGACGCCAAAAACAAACCTGCGTAACAGCATCAGCCTTGAACAAACATTATTTATTTCCACCTACCAACCGAACTGAAGTGATGTTCAAACGCAACAGGAGAACAAGTTGTTTGTAATTGAACCAATTGTAACATGACTCACAAGACCTTACAGTTTGTTACTAACAACACTGTTCCAACAAACTAGTGGTTACTACCAAGGCTGCTGCTGCTCTGTCAGTGGTTTCTGATGGAGCTCTAACAGCAGGTTGATTGACCGGTGGATGGAACAATACCATTGGTTGAAACTGTTAAAGATGATGAAAGTCACAGGATTTTTTTAAAGTAAACTTTTATATTATAATAAAAACAAACAGAGTTTTGTTCATTTTTTGTTAACATTGTTAAGGTAAAAAGATTAGACAAAATTAGACAAAAGACTTTAACCAAAATAATCTTAATTGAATAGTCGTGTTCACTCAGTTGAATGTAGGAAACCTATACTTTACAAAAATAAAGTAAGCACAAGTGAGAATGATTACTTCAAAGGATCATTTGTTTATTTTAACAAAATGCTATTTTGAGCACCAAACCAAGGTCAGTGTCAGTGGAAAGTACAATCAATACGTATCCACTGCATCAGTGTTGGATGCTTGTCTTCCAGCTGCAGAACAGAACAAAACAAAGAGTGAAAAAAATGTCTGAATACACGTCTTAATAAATGTAATAATAATAAGGGCAGAAGCTCACCCTCATGGGGAGTGCTCACATCCTACCAAAAGTGTTAAAGCCTTATGTCTCTGGTGGAGACACGGTCAACCCAAAAGCTACTTTCAGTGCTGGTACCTGAAGTTACATGGTGTCTTACTACTGCTGCACAAATTAGGATTTACAAAAAATTACATCTACAAATACTTTTAGTTACCTCCATTTACTGAAAAAAAAATGCTCCATGCTCAGTTGTATGTAAATTTCTTGGAGACTCAGAGAAATTCTGCTTCTTCCAAAGTTTCCAGTTCTGCTCTGATGGACATGTGCACCACTGAGTCCTGTGTTCACCACTGAGTCCTGTGTGCACCACTGAGTCCTGTGTTCACCACTGAGTCCTGTGTTCACCACTGAGTCCTGTGTTCACCACTGAGTCCTGTGTTCACCACTGAGTCCTGTGTGCACCACTGAGTCCTGTGTGCACCACTGAGTCCTGTGTTCACCACTGAGTCCTGTGCGCACCACTGAGTCCTGTGTTCACCACTGAGTCCTGTGTTCACCACTGAGTCCTGTGTGCACCACTGAGTCCTGTGTTCACCACTGAGTCCTGTGTGCACCACTGAGTCCTGTGTTCACCACTGAGTCCTGTGTTCACCACTGAGTCCTGTGTGCACCACTGACACAACAGTTTCAGATCTCACACTACATGAGCTGCATTAACAGAATAGTGAGGAATAGGTAAAGTAAGTCATTTAATTAAATTACATAAAGGTTTAGATTATTCTCTGTTGTGTTCTTGTCAATTTTCACGCCTGATGTAACTGATGCTCACCTTTGTTTTCTAATATTCTCTCATATATATTCCAGTAGTGTATTTTTAATATTTTGACCGTACACCTTATCTTTTAGACATCGACATTCTCCCATTGCAGGTATAAAACATAAGACTCACTACACTGACAATACAATAATCAAAACACTTCTAGTTCTACTGTTTGATATGTTTATAATGTGCATATATACTCATATGAAACATCTGTTAGATTTCTTCTCTGATGATAAAATGATGTTGCTAAGCAAAGCAAATCAGTTACCCTCAGTCTGGGAAGAGCACGTGCATGTATTGTGTAACAAATATTGATAGCACTCATGTTTTGATGCCGAGGGAACCAAATTCATAGGGCTAATTGTCAAAATACCTCTTCCCACTCAAGCACTGCAAGACTTGAGGGTACTTGTTTGCCTCTTCTGCTCTGATGATACAATAACTCCAAACAAGTTTGCAGCCTCAGGAGTAATGGCTCTCATATGTGTGTTCCTGGGCTTGTACTTCCTTTTATCACTGTGAGAGTTGAGGGCATGTATAAAGCGCTCTGCAGTACTACTGTGATCTAATAGTAAATATTCACCTCCATGGCACACTCACAGCTTTGTAATATTTGTTGTACTTTAGGTTAAAGTGTGTCACAGGAAAAGTCGGGTGGTATACGTGATGTTATGCTTCAGCCACACGTCTATTTTATAGACTCTGCCCCCTGTGACACAAGGCTGTTCCTTGGTTGTGTTGCAAAGCGAGGCAGAGCTGCAGTTCACCTGTTTGTGTCACCGGCTAATAACGCCTTTGAAACCCCAGCAGTAAATAAACGGTGGCAGGCAGTCAGGGGTCTGTTGATTCAAGTTGAGCATTAGCATTTCTACTCCATGTTAATGGTTGACCCTGTATTCCCCAAGTGAGGACTCGTGAGCGTGCCGGCTCCTAGATAACAGCCTGTGTTAATGACAGGGAGTTCAACCAATCCCCCCGCTGTGTCTTGGGCTAATCTCCTTTGATCACCTTTGGTAACATCTCTATTATCAACAGATTTCAGTCATCAACAAGGAATTACATTAATGCCACTTCCTGTGACCCAGGTGCACCGAGCACGGACATGTGTGAGCGGGTAAGTTTGTTAACGTGTATTTCCAATGGGGAAAAAGCGAAGAGCACAAGAGGTTGTGAGGGTGAAGATTTGTAAATGCAATAACATTCACTGGCCTGACATTATGCATTGTCTTCATTTTGGAGAATCATATGCGGAGCAGAGACAACTCACTCACCCCGAGATCACAAAGGTCCCCACACGCATAGAAATATAAGACACTGCCGCAACTCCCTCAGATCATTTAGTATTATTTGTGCATTCGGGGAAAGATGCAGAGCAGGAAATCTGTGGATGTGTGGCAGGCGGGCACAGACACGTCTCTAGTGGCTACGGGAGAGCGTACCATGAATAAATTTAGCGCTGTCCCCAGGAGATTGCCTTCAATCACGAAGCATAAGGTGTCAATGTGGCGCCCTGTGTGCAGGCACCAAATTACCTTCCACCAGATTGCTATGCTGGGCCTAATAGGAATGAGGGAACGGACTGAAGAGGACGGACTGCTAATTAATCTGGCCAAAGTCAGAACCCCATGTCCTGGGCCTGCTGACAACTGGTCAAGTTGAGGCCAGAGACACACATACTGTCAAACAAGCTTGCTCCAAAGTCTGGGTGGAGAAAACAAGTGTATGTTTATGTTTGGCGAAAGTAAATTATGTGTACGTTTGATTTTTAGTATGCCATCTATATTAATACTGAATGCATGGGAGTGTGTACTGGGCTTTTTTTTCTCACAAAAAACAACTACAAAATGGAGCATTGCCTGTTTTCATACAAATATTTGATGATGGTGTTGTAATCAGATATTTATGCAGAGCAAAAACTCAGAGGCTACAGTAATGTGGATCCATAATCACCAAAGCATTTCATGTAACATAACAGCATCAAATGTTTTCAGTGAATCCTATGGTGTATGAACCATAACATTAAAGGCCATATCCAGTGTTCAGCACAAGCTGAAATATTAACATCTCAATTTACATACAAATTTCCATGCATCTAAAAGCGAAAAAAACTCTTTACAAGCCATTTTCCCATTTTGAATAATAGGTGGTTTTCTGAGATTGAGCTGATTGACTAAACAAAGACATGACTAGTGCATTAAAGCAATTGTTTATTGCCACTGAATCATCACGTATGTATAATTTTGCTGTAAATGGTTATTAACCGATACAGAAACCATGGATTTGTATAATAGCTGGTAATCATTCTACCTCAGGATGGGTTTTCTCCCTCATACACAGGGTTAAAGAATTAGAGTGTAGTCAATTACATTTAGCAGGTCACAGAAATTGATTTACTGCCTAAGGAATTTTCTTTCTTTTTTCTGCTGGGCTTTGGCTCTGTGGTGGCATTCTGCTCACATAATCAAGGATGAGCGTTGCCTGTCTACCCAATCTACTACTTGGTCCCATAGGGAAAAATGACTTGCAACAGGAAAACCTGCATGAATACTAATTTGCCTACTTGGCTTTAACAGCTTTTGCAAGCCAATCTCATAGGAATTTGTAGAATATGATGCCTTTCCATCTTTCCATATTAATTACCCCAACTGAAAATAGGGGCAGCAAGAGACGGGGATGGAGGAATAGAGTGACAGAAGAAAAGTGTTTGAGGGAGAGAAAAAGAGATGGAATCATGGGAATAGCTCTAAGCAGGGACTCTGTGCTCTCCATCCTAAATGCGGTTAATTATAATGTGATTTGAAGCATCTCGAGCAGGAATCTGGCAATCTAGATATGGAGCTCTCTGACCGGAGCTCCAGTTTGGGTCTCTTCATTATAGCTCAACATGGCCGGCCCTTCTCATCCCCTCAGCCTGAGGACGACAGAACCAGACCAAAACCAGGACACATTGATTATATTCACTCCAACTGATCTGATGTGAGTAGGTGAGAGTCAAGCCTTTAACAGTAAACTTGAATACTTATGTGACATGTTTTATTCCATGAGAGCATTTTTTAACCATAAAAGTTTTCTATTGAGAAATAAAACAATTGACAGACTTTTTTTTTAACTACTGAAAGATTTGGGGTCTTTATACTGTTTGTTCAACTACAATTAAAAAAAGACAGTGGTACAAACAGTGGCAGACCTGTGTGTAAAAGAACTGAATTTATATCGATCTGCTTTCTTCAGCTAGAGACGTCCACATTAACACATTGAAGGGAATTAATTATGCCCGACCTAAATACACTAAACGATACAAATGTTTCCAGTATAATTTATTTTACCTAAAGTAAAAACAGAGAGTAATTATTAGATAGTTGTGATAATGACAGCAAATTTTCCTTGATGGTGTGTTTTGACTCATCAGCTGCATTTCGGCATCCGAGCTTAAGGGAGCATTTTTCTTTGCTTTATACAAAAAGGAGGCGTAAACAACTGATGTCCGACACTGATAGAAATGTGTTTCAGAAGAGTTTAGTGTGATCACCAACATCTTCTGACAAAACTGAGTGGGTCTTGATGAGCACTGTTTTATTTACATGTGCTTAAATGAATATCCCACATTGTTTGCAGGGCTGTGAGGTGGCTTGCACTATACAAAACATGGCATTATGCTGCAATACACTATGGATTATTATTGTTACTCATTTATTACTATTATTATTATTATTATTATTAGTAGTAGTAGTAGTAGTAGTAGTAGTAGTAGTAGCAGTAGCAGCAGTAAGAGGACTGTTCTGTATAATATTCGCTTATATTTTTGGTACATATATTTTGCTGTTAAAATGTTTTTACTCATTATTACATTATTATAGTATTACTCGCAAACTGTGGCAATTTCTCTAAGATGCTTGAAATGATGTACCTGCTAAGTATCTTGAAACACTGTATAAAAGTGCACCTGTTTACCACACTTGTATGGGGTGAACTGAAACTCAAAGTTTAATTGAATAGTGTCAACCTCCTAACCAAATAAAACACAGGTTTAGGTGGAACAAAGGACAGATGAGATGCATCTTTTGTCTCATGAAGTAAAACCAAAATTTCATATGAACAACGGTAGTACAGGGGAACACGGGAATGAAGACTGTGATACATGTTGTACAACACTATATGGAAGAAATATAGTCTGGTAATCAAAAGATCAAAGCCCCACGGACATGTAACATCAATCTATAAAGACATGGTATCCAGCTGTAGATGGGAGCAACTCGGGCTTTTATATACGTCCGCTGAAATCCTCCCTAAAGCATCATCATAATAAGGGTTTCAGGCGACCAAGCTGAACAGATTTTCACTTGGCCCTTTGTGTCAGAGAATCTCACCTGGCCTTTGGAGTGGGGGTAGAGGGGAGTAAACCTTCCTGCCCCTACTATGGAGAGACAGCCTTCCTCTGTAACCCACTCTCATTCACAGACATCATTCATGTGCAAATCATTCTTGGACCTATTGTTCACCCACTGCGCTCTCAGATACTTGCTGAATCAAGTGATAAATGTAATGGTGGAGCTGGAGATATGTTCCATACTGTGAAATGGTTTAATAAGACTTATCACAGAGCTCACATTTGTTTAAAGGGGTAAAATTTACTTTAAATAACTACATGGAACAATAGCCAACTTCAATTTCTAAATAATAGTTTGTTTTGTTTATCTGACACAATACTTGTTTCATATTTAGTGCTAGTGAGCAAACTAAAATACTGGTAAAAATGCAGGGTTGTTGCTGTGGGTCAAAAATGACTATTTCCATACATAAACAGTTCTGAAAGCTTTTTACATACATTTGCAATAGCTGGTTGAAAAAAGGGCAACTGGGGAATCACAGAAAACACAACACAAGTCCAGTTACTTTAAAGTTACAAACAACTACAAAAAACAACCTTATTCTTGCACTTAAAAGGTGACATAATTATGGAGCCCCTAAAGGGATATGAAAAAAAAATGATGGAGAAGAAAAAAGAAAACGATCTCGTGCGCACGAGATAGTTATCTGGTGAGATAGCATTTCCAGTATACAGAAGAGCATGCATAATTTGTTCAAATCTTCAGTTCATGATTAACTTGAAAATTACTCAACACCGCCATCCACAGGCGTTATACCACTTTAAGGTGGACCGGGAGATTCTGTATACCGGAAATGCTAACTCGTACACACGAGATACAAGTGAAAATGCCAGCTCTTATTTATCTGGTGCGCACCAGGTACCGGCTTTTTTTTTCTTCTTCATCTTTTTTTTTTCTTCATGTCCCTTTAGGGGCTCCGTACATATTACCTAATTTAATATGACGTAATAAAAAATAGTATAAGGGTCAAGGTCAGTCAATATGCTGGTTACATAAAGGTAAACACTTGATAATACAAGGCAACATTAGATGTTTCATACATATTATGTACAGTATAGTAAAAGTTATTTTTTAAAAAGTATTATTTAATATAAGCGTCTGGTCTAGAGTCTTCCCGGTGGCCATAATGCTGTAACAACACACCTGATTCACAAAACACCATTTGACATGTCAGAGTAGGAAAAGCACAAAGATAAATAATATGATTAAAGATGTCTGAAACAATGTAGCCGGGCAGACGGTGGGATGCAGTCCATGGACACTACTGCTTCTGCTTCTTGCTCCATTGTGGGAATATGTGGGACACTTCACCCTTAGAAATGAGAGAGTCTTCATCGTTCCTTTTCTATACAGATATTATGTCAACGTGATATGAATGCAGGTGAAATTGGTAACATTAAGTAACTGTATTCCATTAACTTCTTTCAGGTATCTGATACACCAGGTACTGTGATGCGGAGTCAAACTGATTTAATTTCCTGCTATGACAAAATATCTGTGGTGAAAAAGTCTGTTGTGGATGTGTAACCCACTCTCACACCGTCAAGACAAAGTACAACATAGAACTGAAGTATCATTAATGTTATGTTATGAGTAACTCATCTCAGACATAGCTCGTCAGGTTGAGGCTGGTAAAATTTGTGTAAAGTCCGGAGTTAATTCACCAAAGAGTTACTTACCAAAGTGTTGGATCAGCATCTCCATCCCTACACCAACAACACTAATACAGCCTAAATTCAAAATGCTGGTAATTAGTATACTCTACTAAAACAAACCACTGGTATTATTAAGTTGGATTATTGTGTACTAGCTTTATTACTATAAATTGTTACATTTTTGGACTGATTAAATATAGACTGCTGTTTTTCCAGCAACTAAAATAGTGTGAAGCTGCAGATAAATTGTTAAAGTCAAGATGTTGCATGAAACATGAAACAAAAGTCTTTGGAGACATAGTTCGATTAAGCTTTGCAAACAAACAGTTTTTTTCTTTTTTGTTTCAACGTCCAAGGACAAAATCCTTAATCCTTGCCAAAGTAAACATTTTTACCAAAACCCCCCCCAAAAAAACAAAACTGTTGATCACTGGTAAAGATTGTTTAACTCTATATAATGGTGCTGGATCTCTTTGAAAAAGCCCAAGCTTGTGTAATCAAAAGCAAAGCCTTTTGTCTCTTTAACACACATACCAAAGAAGCTGCTGAAGAGGCCACATCAGAATGAATGAATATTTAATTGAGGCCTATTGAGGCAGAAGATCAAAATGACCTTGCTTTAAATGATTATTCACTGATAAAAATAAAAGTAGGGTAGGGGAGAGAATAGAAGCCGCACACTCGAGAGCCTCGGTTTGCCCAGCGAGCAGAAAGATATTACACAAACACATACGAGCAAAACCATAGCATTGCTGATGCATGATATTAACATGCACGACAGTTGGTTCATAAGCACATAAAGAAAGAAAGGAATGACTATTTAACAGGAGGTCACTGTAATAAACATATACTAATCATTCATACATGGTAAACATAAAAGCGACTTTTGTGGAGGGAGAAATAGGCACGGCACGGGAACGGCAGCAGCGTAAGGGAAGTCGTTTGGACAAAAAAACAGGTCAATGTGGTTCGTGTGGGAGCAAGAACCACTTTGTTTAACTTTCCAGACACTCATGGGTGAAGGAAGAAGAAAGGCTGAACTGATAATGACTGGACATGAATGAATTTAAACTAGACTGACAGAAATAAGCTTCATACTCAGCAACTATTGTTGTTATTGCATGCTCACATTATACAGCACATTGAGTTTCTTTTTTTATGTAGCACATTTCAGACAACAGGTGTATGCTCAACGTGCTTAAAAAAAAACAAAGAAACATTGTAAAAAAAATGTAAAAAGCATAAATCTAATAAAGCATACAAGGCAATTAAATATGACAAATATAAAAACATGTATGACATGACATAAACATACAAGAAGGTATTATCATTTTTCTAAAAAAGAGAGATACAATGTTTTTAGTTCGCTGTTAAAACACTTGTAGCCACCAGTGGTTGATGTGTTAGAGAGTACCACAGAGACTCATAGTGATTAAAGGAACCATAACCTGATTTATATTTGATCCAGGGTGTAGTGAGGAGACCTTTATTAGATGATCTGAGTGACCTCTCCAGTCCAGGTTTGTGCCGTCTCTGCCTGTTTTGTTAAACACCCCGAAATGATACTGTATACTATGTTGGATGCTATAATGCATCAAATATGAAAACTGATATTTTGCTTTGTCTCAACAGTCCAAATGAGAAAGGTGTTGTTTGTTATCACGAAAAAAACTCTGAGAAAGCCTGCAAAATAATACTACTAGTAATAATAAGCTGAATTATGTGAAATTTTGCCATTTCTGCTTTAAAATGTACTGAGATGACACATCGATTATCATACTTGCTTTGTGTACCAACTAGGTGACTCATAATTCTGTCTCCAGTGTGAGCGCAGACTCAACAAAACACTAATTTGCAACATGGTCCAACAAGTAAACATGGAGGTCAGGAGTTTAAGGACAGTTTCTCTGACAGTGGTGGCAGTAATACAGCCACAAGATGGTGTATTTTGAATAGTGGATTCAAGTGCAAGCACAGGAGTGAGCATTGCTGTATATATATTTGTCTCAATGTAGGACACTATTTGATATCATAATCCAAAATGTACTACAAGCTATTATTTGCACTGCTACTTTTTAATTGCTGTCTGGTAGCTTTAGATGTGTTATTTTCCTATTATATCTGTACTGAAATGTTCCTGTGTTATCAAACAGCCAGAGTTGTTGTATTTGTACAGTTAACACAACTGCATTGTGTCAGACCTTGACCTGTGTTACATACGATAGAGATACACATGAAGCATGATTCACAGCCTTTAGCAATAACATAAACATGGTACCAATAAATGTGTTTTTGTAGGTTATTGTAGTGCTTGTTCATTGTGCTAAGCTATATACTCATGTGCTATTCATGTCTAAATAAGTTACAAAACATCACATTATGCACAACATGAAGGAATATTGCATTGGCCATGAGCTACTACTCATCAACAGCATCATTGGCATTTGTTACTGATTCGATCTTCAAGCCAATAAACAGTTATTTTTTGAACCTGTGCAGCCAAAGACATTTTTCACAATGAAAAGGTAAAACAGAAACAGTCTATTAGGTTGACAGTAGTTCTCACATGTTCTGTTTGGGTTTCTTTGCTGTTGTTTGATCTTCTTCTGTAGACATGTGCTCACACTCTCTCTGCTCTTTGGGCTCACATCTCACACTCACCCAGTGGGGACAGTGTGTTATACTTCAGCTGACATGTTATCATTGTGATAAAGGACAGCTGGGCCCACATCTGACCCCTTCACTACTTATAAAGAGACAAAGCCTTGAGTTTTTCATTTTATAGCAACATAAGGAATTGTGTTCAATTCAATAACTTTATTGTCCCCTAAGGGAAATTTGCTTGCAGAACATAAAAAAACACATTCACACAAAATTACACAAATACAAATATCCTATAGGTCAACTGAGGTCAGAGTCATCATAACTGTTCATTTTTCTAAATTTAAATTAAGTTGTGTATTGGCTTGTGATATGAAGGAGTTTTTTAACCTGTTTGATTTTGCCTTTGGCAATCCGAACCTCCTGCCAGAGGGTAGGAGCTCAAACTGTGCTTGGAGAGGATGATCAGGACACTGTATGATGTCCTGAGCTTTAGAGTTTACCCTCCTGTGAAAGGCTGTGGCCACATCAGGTAATATGGCACCGATGATTTTACTGGCAACTTTAACGATGTGTTCTCATCTCTTTTTATCTCCTAGTGAGAAGCTGCCAAACCAGGAGACGATGGCAAAGCTCAGGACAGATTCAGCCACAGAATGATAAAACACTGACATCAGTCTGCTGCACACTCTGAACCGTTTGAGCTTCTGGAGGAAGTGCAGTTACTGCTGTGATTTTTTATGCACCATGTCCCAGTTTACATTAAAATACAGCTTATTGTCAATGACCACACCAAGGTACTTAAACGTTTTAACATGCTCCACAGTCTCCTCTTTAATCACAGTTAAAAGTTTGGGGTTTGAATTCCTTCTAAAATCTCTGCGTGTCTTTAGTTTTTGTTACGTTTAGGTTTAAAAAGGACTCATCACAGAGATTAACACCCACCTGTGGAGAGTTTTTAACCTATACCAGTGTTTGTAATGTACACATTACACAGTAGTTGTGATTCCCAGATGATCTCAGAAACAAGTGATTTTGAGTGAAATCCCTTTTGCCAGTGTTATAGTGCAATATTAAAATGACCTCAAAAATCAGAATATTGTAAGGATTATACAAATATAGATATATATCCTCAAAGTTATATAATTTTAACCTAGTTACAGAGGCTGCCATCACTTAACTCATTAATAAATCTAATTTCTGAAAAAAAAAAAAACATGCCTCAAAACCTTTTTCTGTGCTCTACTAGTATCATCAGTATTACTATATTACAGCTTGTTTGTGACATGCAATACATTTGTTTTTATTTAAAGGCAAAGAATCAATCTACACACCTACATATTTAGCTCTATATGTGTTTCTGAATATACAAACTCTGTTGAGACCATGTGTATCTGGGAGAAACCTAAGCATGAACTTAGATCACTTTCACAGAATCACTGCTGCCAGACATGAGTTCAATCCATCTGCCTGAATGAAGCAGATCAAGTAAGGTGCTGAAGCAGATATTGTGACCGAGTCAGTCAAAAGTGTGAATAACATCTCTAAACTGCAGGATAAAACCTCACACTTCCTCCCATAACACCGTGACTGCAGGCGTTCGAAAAAGAAGCAGCTGAATATCAGCACCAGTGGACCCAGAGAAGTTCTTTATAAAAAATGTTATTGTGTTAGTACACATTAGTACAATATAACTCCACTTTCACCATGAGCTATCTGTCGCACACAAGTATCTGTTGACATGCTCCTTAACATGGATATTATGTTAGGGAGCCTTTTAGCAAACTCCAAATTATTCTGCCACAGTCCCTTTTCTGTGGTGGGTCAGGGCTGTCTGAAGCCATTATTGGTAATGAATGTGGAGTCCTACTTTAAAAGGTTCAGGCATGTAAAGTCACCTAAAGCTGACTAATGGAATCCTGCTGACACTGAATGCCAGGGGCTTTTACCACATCCTAGAATGGCAGTTTTGGAAATTTACACTACAGACATAATTAACTATAAATGTAAACCTTGGAATGTAGCCTCCCACACAGTAGCTCTGAGTTATTAATAGATACCGAACATCCAATGTGCTGGAAAAACCATAAATTGCAGAAGACTCCATTGTGTGGTTTCAACATCAATTCTGCTACTTGTGACTCATTTATACAATAGCACCGAGGAAAGTAAACACGTCTTTGTGTGTTGAGGCATAAGCACAATTATTAAAGAAGCAGCTGTGAAAATATGTGTGGAGCATTTGTTGGAGGCTCTAAATATTCTGAGTTTGTTAGCGCTGAAACACTTTGTGCCCTGGGAGATGGGCCTCTTCAGCAGGTTCACAGGTCGTGCAGAAGCGTGCAGAGTGGCCATTGTGCTTTGTCATTTCACAGGTGACTCACATCACTACACTCGAGCATGCTGGAGGTAGAGCACTCGGAGATGCTTGCGGCATTCAAAATGCATGATTTTCAGCCTAGTGCAAACAAATCGCTTTAAAAGATCAGTTTAATCTATTTCGAGCTGTTATTATGAGCCGGGAGAGTTGTTCAGATAAAGAGACTGAAGCAGGGTTAACATCAGTGTGTTGGACAACTCTTCACATACTTTACCCAGCGTGAGAGCTGTCAACTTTATTATTTGTTTTTACAATACAGTGTGCATACGATTTACAATGCAGACCACTAAAATAATGGTCAGAGGGTGAATTACCTGGAGTCAATCTACCTCAGATTCTGCAGTGATATAATGTAGTGCATTTAAAAAAACATCTCAGTGGAAATATCAGTCATAGAAGTCATCAGTGTCATCGCAGTTTGTGTCAAAAGGTTGAGGACGTAAGGCGGCTTCAATCTCTGAGTTGCTGTCATCTGTTTCATCCCAGAAAGCTACACGAAAAGGTACAGAGAGGAAAATGACATTACATTATTAGAGCAGGATTTTCATTACATGGTTTAAATGGACTGTTGCCTGTTACATCTTCAGCATAATTTCTTCTTCCAGCTAGTTCTACACTCTCATTATAAGCAATCCAGTATTTGAATACAGAGAAGCTAAAGTTTACCTTGAGTCTGATTTCACAATAAATCACCTTAACAGTCTACATTTTACACAGTGGACGAGGTCTTAACTGTAGGTCTTCTGCGTTCAGAGGAGTAAAATCTTTTACACGTCAGTTACATGTATCATGAAGATGTGCAATGTTCCCTAAAATAGGAGCCTTTTCATTTGTTTATTTGCAGGTATTGCCTGCTTCAAACGAAGCTTTCAGTAGCCTGGACTTTGCTTCAAGGTCATTTTTTTTTCATTTACACATCCTCAAAAGGCACAGCTGCATTTAAAAAGAAATTTGATCAAACTGTGTGTGTTTTTCTAAAGCTTAAGTTTCACAATAATTTCATACATGTTAACACATAGACCTCTTTATGGGCATCTGCTTGATGTAATTAACCTACTTTTGACACTGTGCCTTTACACCCAATTGAAATGACTTTGTCTATACTTACCTTTTGACTGGAGAGCAGAATGAGCCTTTGAGTTACTCTTCTCTTTCCTGTCAACACAAAAACTGTTAACAGCCTTGTAAAGTCATTACCTTAAACACAAATCCTAAAAAGGAGAGTTATTATTCAGAGGAAGAATTTAGAAATCATTCAATGCACCCAGTTTATGCAGCTAATACAAAATCACCAAAGTAATACAACTGAGAATCTTTGAGAATAAGAAGACACAAAAATCAATCCACTGTGCACAAATATTTGATCAAAAATGGGTTTATATGAAGACAATTATTCTGAGTGAGTATCTGGCTACACTCAGATACTGCGCCAGACAGAACTTCCTTGACTCCTGTTCTAATTGTGCCAAAGGACTTCCACAAGGCCCTCTTTATTCAAAAATAGTCCAAAGACAGGGTTGCCAGGTTCCCATAGCTCTGGTGATATCGCTATGTAAATGTGTGACCTCTGAAAAAGGCTTTGATCTACTTCAATGCATATGCAATAAGGCCCCCCGTTCCACTTTTAAAGGCCTCCTCTTTAATTTACATCATCACAGAGCCTATTCACAACCTCACAATATATCCTCATCATCTCTCAGGTTAGCATACATGTCCATATGGCTTAATTTGTCTGCAACTTCTGTATCCGAGCTGTTTTGACACTGTGTAAAGAGTAAGAAATGATGCAGAGTTTTATGTAGATCAACACTTACCAAAAAAAAACAAAAAGCAGTCATGTGATATGTTCCTCCATCTGCATCAATTCAAACCCATGACCTCTTTGATTGTCCCTCTCTCAATCACAATCATCTCCTCATCTCTCCCTCAGCTAAATCTTGGCACATGTGACTGTACATTGAGTATAAGGACCAAATTACTCTGGCTGCCTTCCAGTTGCTATCTTCGAAACTATATATTGCTGCTGTGCGCTACTTAAGACAGAATGAGAGAAAAAAAAAGATGCACCTCCCATCCCTAACTGTGAGCAGATTGCTTGGTGCTAGAATCAATATACTATAGAGCCAGTATAATCATTAGAATATAACCTTTATATTCATATGCTGATAGGTACTGAACCTCTGGCACTTAAAATGCAAGAAAATCAAAGCAGAGGGTGAGTAAGAAAAGCAGTGCCCCAAAAAAAACAAAAGACACCAAAACAAATAATCCGCCTGCTTGCAAACTGGAGGTGCACTGCATATGAGGGTGTTGCATTTAGTTCAAATGGAGGATTTTGTTTGGCAAAATATGTGTATTTTAGTCAACATATCTTGTGAAATACACACATTTCCGTGAATGAAGGGAAGTGCAGACGGTAAATATCTGTCTGTGCAGCCTATTTTGAGTTCAAAATAATGGTAGGTGCAGTTTTTGGTTTGTATTATCTCCCTAGACTGTCATGTTTAGTAACAGAAAATGTGAGCCTTTGTTTTTTATTTTTCTACCTACGTTACTATTCTGCAAACCACACTGCCAAATGGTCATATAGAAAATTATATCGAGTAAAGGAAACAATATGATAATTATGCAATAGTTTTTCTGATCATACAATATGAAAACCACATAGTGTTTTAGTTAAATTTTTATCTTTATACACACTTTTTTTTTAGCATATGAAATTAAAACCCTGTTCAGCAGTGATGTTTTTCCTGCAGATGCAGCATAAAAGTCATAATATGTGGACAGATTATGAAACAGATTAACACAATGGGGACCATATATAGCTCTATATACTACTGCTAACTATTACACAAAAAACAAAATTCACGTTATCCACATCCAGCTTTTTCATCTGAATATGAGATAACACGTTAAAGCACAGGGATTAGTGCATCCATTTATTATGGTGAGGCAACAGATCTCAACCAGACCCTGCAGCAGCAAAAATACAGCAATGATCTATACGATTACTTCCTCTCCTTTGCCACAATAATAGCTGTCATGGAGAGTAAATTGGGCTTTTCTTTTCTCGAACTTCCCCCTGGGATGGGAATGGTCTATCAGCTGTTCCACTTCAGTGAGGGACTGGACTGATTTCAAGACAGGGCTATTACCATAGAGAGCCCAGCCTGGATCTGACCTCACCAATCTAATATTCCGTTTTCATAAACATTTATGCCAGTTCATCTTCTGCTGAGTTTCCCTTAATTGAGGCAATGATCTGAATATGTAAGACTGGGCTGGCCAGTGTTTTACAAGCTCTGGTAGACAGAGGTGAATGTAATGTGTAAAATGATGCAAATTACAGCTATTGTAATGTCCTTTTTTTCCAGTGCCTCGCTCATTCGCTTTCTACGGCCTTTGCAATTGTTTCATATTGTTGTTTACCTCCTGTTTTAACAGTTTTTTTTGTGTCTGCTATGCATAACTGGGTTCACAATGACCTTTAAAATTGTACAAGCTTCATACACACTACACAGAGCTTGATAGAAAATATTGATATTTCATTTTGTCTGTCTGGCTATTTCTTTGATCAAACCTCTGACGTTTTGTCAGAATGATTTTTTTTATGCATTGTTGATGTTGAAAATGTTTTCAATTTAGGCTGTTGTGTGATTTCAGTTAGTATAAAAATACTTATGCAGATTAGTAATGCAGTGATACACAATGTGCAGATACGTTTTCAATAAATAAAAGCTGTCACATTTTTACATACAAAAACTGGAATAAATAAAAACAAACAATAATTCACTTACACATATCTATGGCACTGTGGTGTAAGCTTTGGAGATCTTTATTTTGCTAATCTATTTCCTAATGAAACAAATAACAAAAAGTACTGGAAGGTGAAAAGTTTTCTTCTGTGCATTGTTTTTTCTTCACTTCCTTTCTGCCACACTACTACTGCCACTTTCTGTCAACTTGTTGTAGAAAACGTTTTCATTTACAGTTAAAGCAGCATAGGAATTATTAAACGCACCAAGCCTAAATCACATACCTGTTTACTTTAGTTTGCAGTAATTGTACCCAGTAATCTAATTACATACCAACCTTTCCACTGGCACAAAGAAAACAACACTCATATGGAACACTGTGTCCTCAAACTGTGTTTTAAGGTGGCTGCCATGTAAGACAACATCACGCTTCTTGGAATCACTAAGATACACTTCACTTGTAATGCTATTGTCAGATTGGGAATATGAGGACTGTCAAAGGAAATACTGCTTACCAAGCATATAATACTGCCTTGACAATAGCTAGAAAACTGCTTTTATTTACCCTGGCTTTTTTTTAAGCTCCTGCCACCCACACACAAATGCTAATAGCACAATAGCACTTTTGCGCGGCTGTGCTTGTCTAAAGGTAAAGGGAGACCCATCACCTCATCATTCCCATCAACTCCTACTCCCATCCCAGCTATGACCCTGCAGAAACATTGTTTAGGCTCCGTTTAGATGTACTCTAACAGGCCTGAATGGTAGCAGGATATAGCCCTCAGTGGGGGCAAACAGTGAGAGGCAACTGTGAGTGCACTGTGAGTGGGCGCTCTCTAACATGTGAGTGCTCTCTGCTGGCAATGAGTAAGTACTGCAGCTCAGAGGAAGAGGCACTGGGCCAATGATTTCAACACAGTGAGCTCTCCTCCTGACTGGTGGCAGTCGAATGGAGACAGCCAGAGCAAGGGATGGTTGAAGGACGGATCATTCATCTCATGGCACTGCTGTTTTTTTTTTTTTGTGCATCATAACCTATGTGAGGGAAAGCTACTATTTGCTGGATTGTCCTGCATAGTGCGAGCACACACACACACACACACACACACCAGCATATAGCCTAATATATTAACCCAATTTAAAACTAAATATTGTACCTATCTTTGTTCTACAAAAACAATATTTATTTGAGACTTACTTGTTTTTTTGGATCTCGCACTGACTTGCAAAAAAAAATCCCAAACTTCAATCATGTCATCAACATTAAAATGTGCAAAAATATAGTCTAAAGGGTCTAAAAGTCCAATTAATTGTTTTTTTTATAAGTCAATGAGTCATTGATTAGTAGTTTCAGACAGCTAGTGTAGGACAGTGACCTCCTCTGGTTGGAGTCTCTAAATGCTGCCTCCCTCTATAGTCAGTTGTTTGTCCTGTTAATCCATTGTTTAAATCTTACCCTTTAATTTACACCAAAACAGGAGTTTATTTATTATACTGTCATATGTTAAAAAATAAACAAAAACACAGAACAATTGTCAGGATACAACCAAATATTCAGAGTATAGATTTATACAAATTAGAGAAGCCTACACTGTTTAATTGTTTACATGTGTTCATTAACTCACTGCTGAATTTTGTAACAGAAATTCTCCATCTTTGTCCACTACTGTCACTCTGTCTCCTGCTCTGTTTTGTTTATGTCCCCACCCCTCTCGTCTCTCTCAGCTCATGTCTGTCTCGCCGCTCCATCTCTCCACCCAGTGAGCTGTCAGAGATTTACAAACATTGGGGAGGAGGGGGGGGCTTCAGATTCTGACACTCAGTGATTTGAGGTCGAATGCTTGAGCACATCCTGTTGTCCAAAGCAAAGCTGTAAACCACTAATTGTTGAGTCAAGGTTTTTGTCAAGCAGGCACTAGGCACAACAATCATCACACCGTCTGATGGCTCCAGGATTTTGTTTTGTGTGCCTGTGTACATGTGTTCAAGCATTTTTTTAGGATGGAAAAAAGGGAAGGGGGGTTTGTACAAAAAGGTATTAAAAAAACGCAAAATAAAAAATAAGAAAGGAGTGGCATCTGAAATGCCTACAGTAGAAAGGAGCACAATGATTCTTTGCACGAGAGGAAGCAGTGGCATGCACTCGCATACAAAGGGGAACAAGTGGTCTTTACATGGAGTGCAGCTGCTTATTAAGACTCACTCCTTCGTGCATTATTCCTTTCATCCCCACTCAACCACAAAGTGATTTTACTTTCCCACTCACAAAGACAGCAAAAGATTTCTAATGGACAAATCCTTAATAAATGTTGCAGATCAGTCGCTTCCCCACGAGTTATAATACAATCAACAGAACATTCCATAAAAGTGTCGAAGTGAAAAACACTGTGTGGGAGAGAGCAAGGAAGAGAGAGAGAGAGCCAGAAAAAAGAATATGAAAGACCCCAATTCTCTCAAACTCCATAATAGTGAAATGAGCACATATAAATGTGTTAAGAGTATCTCTTTGCATCTTGTATAGACTGCATGTATTTAATCTGTAAAGCTTATTAAGACCCTAGTCATTGCTATGCAAAGCAGCACCCAGTGCTTTTCTCTCGCTTTTCAGCCGAGTGCAGTGTTTGGCCAATAGGACTGGCCCCCCGCCTCTCATTCTGCATTCATAACATGCAACATTTGCACAATGTATCTCTCAAAGGCCCTGAATAGAAGGCCTTAATACTCATGTAAACAACTGCAAACCAATTACTTAATGAATCAGGCCCACACATAATGAGGAGCCTCACAAAGGGCTATAAATGCATTTTTTGCACCAAAGCCTCTGCTTTAAACTACAATCCCTCTGCTGTAGTCTAGGCTTAACTGGCAAATCATAATTATTGTCTAAGACAACAGAGAGGAAGCCATTTTTGTATTTTGAGTCCAGCTCCATCCTCCTTTTGAAGTCACTCATCAGCTCGCTGACAAAATAAAGCAAATAATTAACAAGTAGGATGGAGGAGGAGGCGGGGTGGGAGAAGAAAATACAGGAAGACAGAGAGGAAGAGGGGCAAAGAGATGGAGAAAGGGCAAGAGAGTGAGAGAGAGTGAGACGCAAAGAGAAAGGAGAGAAACGGGGCAAGAGCAAGCTGCAGTGTTATGCTTCTGCTTAAGTGCAGGGCTTCCAGACCACTTGTGAAAGCAATAAAGCGCAAGAAGTGACTGTGGTAAGTGGAATGCTTAAATCTAAGCGTTGAGGAGAAATGGAGAAAAGACAGGGGACACTGTTGTATGACTAAAGATATGATGATGGTGACTAGCAGCTCTCAGTGCTGCTTCCTTCCTAACTTTGGTTAGATCAGAGTCAGGCACGCATAACTGTGCAGTTTACTGATTTCTTACACACAACTTGCGTCTCATCAGCGCTCGCAGCATTCTTCGTTTCAGTCAAATTTCTGTTCAACAAATTTTATTTAATCACATATTTTGCGGGCTTCCCATGCACATTAATGACAGGAAGACAGACACCATCTGAGAGGGTCTGGGCCCAAAATTGGCTCATGTTTATTAAAGAGGTTGGTCAGTGGGGCTGGCAGTGGCAGACATCAGCAGCTATGAGCACCACAATAGAGCCAGGCCATTAGGCCCTTCCCCGGGCTAATAGGCAGACTGGGAGCGCCTGCTTGCCAGGCCAGGGAGATACAGACTTCAGCCCTTGTGTCAGCGTGATGCCCAGTAATCACATGAAATCAGAGAAGATTATTCCTCATAACGTTTACCCAGCCATTACTACAGCCCAAATGGGTTCGCAGTGAAGAGGTGCTCTGAGGACCTGACATGCAATTGCAGATTTGATGAAGTCGTGTTGATATTCAAATCTAACCGTGATGGTGTTAGCTTCCACCAAGCTATTTATCATTAGATGTTCTTTTCCAAGCCACTTAGGGCTCTGATTTGAGCAGCCTAAATATGTTTCAAGGGTGAAAAATGAAAGGACATTTGTCCTTGTCAATACTCGAGGCCCCTTCTTCCAAAACAGTTGTCCTTTATTCTCTTCTTGACATGATCTGTTTGCATTCTGACAACAAGCCTGAAGACATCGAGATTATGGCTCCAATTTATTTTTGTGGTAGCTGATTTGCTTTTGAATTCTGAAACCTGGTTGAACCCGACAAACAGTGAGTAAGAGGGGCTTTAGGGGCCTTTTGTCTTTGTTAGCGAGTTAATGGGTGGCGGCCCCTTGATCTTATGGAAATGAACAGGGAATTATGAGAACAGCCATGCAAATGTACATCAACCACTTTGGTGTCTGGTGGCCCATTTCCTGTGGCCCGTTGAATAATAACAATGTTCTTACCGAGGGTAAGGGTCTTGATGTGAGGAGCGTTTGGCCCTCCCCAGGTCCTCTTCATGGCCATGATTTATTCCTTAAAAGAGCAAACAGGCCTCGATAAAACCATTTGATTTCTTGATTCATCTCATCATAAGCTAATTTAGTGTGCATATTTATATAGAAACTTATAATGAGACTTATGAGAGGCTATGGGAGAGTTCCTTGGCGTTGCATCTCTTGATATGCACGCCTGGCCAAGGTCAAAGCTGTTTAAACATATTTTCCATGATCCACTTAAAGGTTCTTTGATGCATCGTGAATATGCCACACCTAAAAGTACACAATAAGATGAAGTCTATCATTGTAGTAGTCTGAAAATTCAGTTAGCAGCCAAAAATTGTAAAAAAAAACAAAAAACAAAAAAAAAACAAAACAATGAAATAGCTTCAGACTTTGGCTAAACTTCAGTTACAACTATTTTTTTGTGTCTGATGCCCTGATGTGGTGTGAGGACATATGACCTCTGGTAGCCACTGATGAGGCTCCAGATTCTTGCTCCTTATCTAGTAGAGTGCACTGCATGTCTTACCTGAGGGACCATCCTCTTCCTCCTCCTCCTCCTCCTCTTCAGAACTCTGCAGCCTTTTCTGCATGGCTGATTGTTTAAGTAACTGATACGCTTTTGTTTCTATTTAGGAACACACACACACACACACACACACACACACAGAGTCAAATATTTGCTCAAAACCCAGGTTTCCAACTTTCAGAGGTTTCTGTGTTTGATGAGCGAACACGCTTCAGTAGCTGAGTTTTTTTTTGGTGTCAGCGCAGAACAGAGTGAGTGAAAACACTGCTCAATCAGCTAAGCTGTTGATTCAAGCTTACAGCATGTAGCAACAGTTTCCATGACACAGCAATCAGCATCTCACATTATCTCAGCATCGCTTACCAGGGAAGCATTGATTGATTTTCTGTTTAAAAAAACAAAACAAAACAAAACAAAAAACCCCTTGTAATTAAGTTCCAGCACACTAAAAGGTATCATATTTGAGTGGAGCACAGAGACTGTGCTGGCAAAAATCAACAGAGCAGAAGTACATAATAAATGGGCTGTTGTCTCAATGATGCCGTGAAACAACACACCCCTAATCAAAAGAACACATCACTACTGTAATCTTAAATGACCACATCCTAACATTTTGGATGTGGCATCAGAATAACATGGCTGCTTTTAATCATTTTTTAAAAAACATATGATGTTTACGGTGCATAGCAATTTCCACTGTTATTCCACCCACCCCACTTTATACAGCCAATGCTTTTACATGTAGTCTAAAAAAAAACACTAGCTCCACAGACGTGCATGTCTTGGCAATTACTATCAGTTCCAAGGTCATGGTATTTGATTGTGACATTGATGTCGCTCAGCACAGCAAAACCCTTCCCTTGCAAAATCTTTAGTCATGTTTTTATTTTTTTATTTTTTTTTTAGCTGGTTATGTCTCTTTTGATTAAGTGTAGCTATTGGAAACTGGACTCATTTTGCTGGCTGTGCACCTTAGGGATGCGGACACATGAAACACCCAGTGGGAAATCTGATAGCCAAGGGTAATATAGGATTGCTTTACATTTCAGAGGTGTAGCTGAGGGATGGGCACACCAACTGCTTCCAGGATGCCGTCACATCTAGTATTTTTCAAGTCCGGCATTGAGGAAGCATTGTTTAGAAGATAATGAGAACCGATGACAGATCTTTTGCGCTTCCCACCCTGGCGCCCTGACAATTAAAGCAGGCGCATTATGCTGGGCCAGCGAATTATCAATTTTGCTGGAATGCCTCAGACCAGGCTGAAAACACAGCTAGTGTTTTCTCAGAGATAATTAGAGAGAACTAGCACAGCTCTTCAGGTGGGACTTTGACCCTGGATTCACCTTGATCATCCTGCCTGAGCCATTGTGTAAAAGAGCCCATTATTCACTGCAGTGGGAAGAAAACAAACCACAACATAAGGACAGTGTGAATGCTGGGGCACCAGCAATGCCTTTTTACCTCTAATAGGACCACTTTCCACAGGGCTTTCGTCGTGGCTGTCCTCTTCAGTACTTTGTAGTTCTGTAAGAAAGGGAAGCGCATAGTGAGAAGCAATGGCAGGGAGGAAGGGAGTCTAGGGATAGAAATGGGAATGGGGGGTCTTTCTTTAGCTCTGAATAGAAGGCTGTATGAAAACTGGGCTGTGAGGGATTCATAAAAAAGCTCTATGGTGAAATTGATTTCCTTCATAAAAGGGAAGTTTTAGTTCTCTGCAGAGGAGGTTTGCAATAAAAAAAATAGCAGTCTGCATTTTTTCCTATTAATGGTATAGTTACATATTACTGTGCATAAACTTGTCTCAGTATGGAATGTTTTCAGTGTTTATAGGAATCTATTGGTAACCATACTAAAACCCAACATGTGCTAAAGTTTTTCATTTTTTTAAAATGCACCAAACTTAGGGTTCCCACTCACTGCAAGAAATGATTTTGCAGGACATGCTCAGGATATTTTCTGTGGCATTAAGCCAGAGTGTCCGATGTGAATCATGACCCTGACGATCAAGCTCCTGCAAAGTATACCGCAAAAAAAAATGCCAGAGTATGTTATAAGAAATGCCATGATATAGAATTTCATGGCAATGTGTTGTCATTGTCAAATGTTGTTGTCAAGTCATATGAAAAAAAGTGTTGTACGTCATAGAAAAATGTGACACAGTTTTGTTTGTTTTACTCTTTTTCCAGGACAACTTGGTGGATTACAAAACATTTTACTTATTTTTCCACATTTGTAGAAGTTCTGTAAGAATTGAAAATTGGCTTAAAAAAAATCTAGGTTTTCCAGGATGCATGGGAACCCTGACAAATAGTAACCAAAACCCAGCATTCAATCACTACTTTGTGTTATTAGTGTCATTATACTTCACCAGGTCGAGTGTAATCATACTAATAATCTCCACTGACCTTGGATCCATTGCTTCTGCACTGGCCTGGCGGGCTTCACATCTTCGTCAGCCAGAAGAGACGAAGGACCACACAAAGAAGATAAGTCACTCTCGTCCTCTGCTGAGGGGCACTCCTCACTGGACCGGGACAGAAGTGTCCTCAGCAACACTTTGGCCTGCAAGCAGCACAAATTAAAACCACACTCTTAATTGTTCCCATTTTGTGAAGAAAGTGTCAAATTGAACTCTCGCCGATTAGGCAAGTCATTTACTTTGGCCACGGCTGCTCGCACAGAGGTACAGCTGTAATGCGTGTTCAAACGCCAAGAGAAAATAACTTCAAATTCTCTCACTCGTTTAACTAAAAAAAGATTATTTCGCACACTTTCGCTTCCGCTCTCCCTCTCAATCACACTTTTTTCTCTCCCTCTCTTCTCATCCATGAGATTAGAGAACTGCCTAAAGAATGCAATCACCCTGGCGTTAATGTGCAACACGTTCCAGATATCTTCCCTCTTGGCTGAGAGGATTGAGACAAACTACTCTCTTCCTCCCTCTCCAGCTCGTTTTTATCTCTGTGGAGATGAGGATACACAATTAAGAGGAGCTGTTCCGGGAGATGAGGAGCAGGGAGATGCCTCACACCGATTTCCTTTCTCTCCTTTTTCTCACCCCCATATCAAATCCTGCCATCATCATCTCTCTTTTGTGATCAAAGACTGCCTCTCAGCCTCAGATGGCCATTTGCAACTTTTAATGAGCACTAATATGGAGGGGATGATCAGGAGGATTTTGACAGTGACAAACTTTAAGTACATTGTAAGTTGTTATCAGTAGGTCACAGTGAAGATTGACAATGTACAAGCTTTCATTTTCTGAGAGGGGAAAAGACGCAAACACATGCCAATCTGAGTTTGCCACTTGGTATTTGATGCTGCTGCACAATAAAAACTGTCTTGATCCATGTCCCCGATATCCTTCTTTGTTCCTTTTTTAGATTTAGTCAAATGTACCGTGGGTTGAGGGCTCTCGCAGACCCACTGCATTTTAAATATCAATGAATGCAACTGTTAGCACTTGAATATTCAAAGGGCCTCTTTGAGTGTGTGCATGCGAGCTGCATGCTCCCATTTGTCGGAGTAGCCAGGCTGTGTGGCAAGACGTGAATGGAAATTTCTGTTTGCTCTTGTGTGCAGAGAGTAAGCTGTTGTATGAGAGGACAGAGAGGAGAGAGAGGCATAAAGGGAGAGATGGAGAAATAGAGGAAAGGAGAGAGAAATAGATAGAGTGAGAGAGAGAGAGAGAGAAAAAGGGAGAGATTTTTACTCTGGCTTTTCCTGATGCACTTGGTCACAATGATGTAGATGGCAGAACCCCTCTTCCTTTTGTCAGTTCATATTTTCAAGAGGCTCTACAGTCTCCCTCTTTGCCTCTCTCATTGCGTTGGGGACACTGCAGAAAGATCTCCAAGCCACAAGAACCCCCATAAGATGAGTCCGCAAATATTAATAATACAAAAACCGTCATGTGTGGATGATTGTGGCTGCAGACCGAACAGTCCACGCAGGGCTGGCTGACATATCTCTTGACATCATCTTTGGGCTCTGAGAGGGAAAATTCTTTGTAATTTCTTTCTTTGTTTAATTGAGCATGATCTGCATAAGGTCAATGAGTGGGAAATTTAAAATAATCCCATTGAGGAGAAGGTCCAAATGGCTCCCTCATTCAATCGGACCCAGCTGACGGCAATACTTTTGGCTAATACTAAATTAAAAGCAAGTGTTTCTCAGATGAATACAGCACGTGAGATGAAAGAAGCCAAGCTGAGGCTGTAATTTGCAATTACTGCATGGGTCAGGGTTTCCCTTCTGTCTGGGTCAACGTGTGGAGCAATCTGATGAGTCGGAAGCCAGGGCTTGGTTTCAAGCACAAGACACAAAGAGGGCATTCACTACCAACTACACCTCTCTTCAAAAATAAAAATATTTAAAAAAACAAGTAAAGAAACAAGATTAACAGCCTGTTTGGAAAGAAAACAAAAAGAAGCAATATCTCTCCTTCAGCCATCCATCTGTGTTAATATCTGCTTGTTTTTGGGAGTGGGTGTCAGTGAATACAAGTGAATGACCTCCTGTTCGTGTGTGTGTGTGTGTGTGTGTGTGTGTGTGTGTGTGTGTGTGTCGTGGCCGTGTATGTGCCTTCGACGCTACCTGGTGGCTGTAGGTGGCATGACGCTCCAGCAGCAGTGGCGTGAACAGTTGGACCAAGCGCTCAGTGCTGAGGACACGGCGCTCCTTCAGCACAAGGGCGTGCTTGAACCAGCGATCCCACAGCCGAGCGGCATTAGGAGGGAGGCTAGAGCTGTGGCGAGGGTGGAGGCGGGATTGGATGGAGAGAAAAAGAGAGGCTTTTCTTATTGAATACACAGTTGAAAATATGGGGGAAAAAAATCATAATTATACCTCTATACAGTGACAGACTGTTTCCTTGGATTTCAACAAAAATTGAGGACGTGGAGGAGGCTCACAAGAATATAATACATTTTTCAAATTATTTATTCAAGAAAGGTGCTTTCTGCATCATCTTTACACAATTAAACGATTAATTATAAATTCCAGTTAACAATAACAAGACAGATATTTATACAGCTTCAGGTTGAAAAATTGGATAAAAGTCAAGGTCAGTCATTGGGCATCTCCAGAGGAAAGAGAGGGACACTGCTAGATGTGTTTCTTTGAATCGAGTATACAGCAGGAAAGGTCTCAGTGAAATCAATAGACTAGTGAAGCAGAGCATGGATTTGGCTCAGAGTATAACTACTCATTATCCAAAGGACTGAAAGTCGCAGATAGGGCATTTTAATTTACTCATGACATTCACCCGCACAGTGTTACCGCACAAGGTGACACCAAAGATGACCTTTTACATTTGTGGACAAGGGAGACTGTGTCAAATGGTAGCGTGCAATATCTCAGTGACTGCTTTAAGTGCGTGACCCCTCCCCACAGCCTGGTAAAAATAAAAAATAAAAGAACTAAAATGCACATGTAGCTATCCACACGCTTAAATGTAAAATTTACCTTTACTGTAAGTCTGTACAGTTTCTGTATGAAGAGAAGAAAAACGTCTATTGAACTCTGTAGGATGGATATTTGTGCTCTGAATTACTCTATTATAAAACCAACTGAAAATGACAGTCTACACAAAGCTATACTGCACAAGACATATAATAAACAAGATTTTATTAAAGGACCCTATAATAGTGTACAGAACTATATATAGAATATTTAAAACTCAAATAATTTTACACAAATACCCAAACTTGATATTGTTATTGTGACTATTTTTGCAATCCCACAATCACAATAAGATGGAAAAAAATACAAACGGGCCACTTAAAAAATTAATAAAAAAAAAAAAAAGACTGATGTCAGGAGCCCAGGAGCCTTACCTTATTTCATTAGGCTCAGTGCTGGATTGATGAGCACTCACTAGATCCTGTGGTAGCATGCAGCCCTTTTCTGTGCTCCATGACAACCTCTGAAGCTCATGAAGGACGACTGCTCCACATGCTTCAAGGTCCTCGTCATTCAAACCCGCTCCATCGTCACAAAGGCTGCCCAATATATAGGGAGCAGTCAGCTATGCCATGGAGTCCTGGGCTCAGCCCGTAGGTCAGGAGTACACAGAATACATCCAACAACTTCACGCACGAGCTATATGAGTATAATCACTCACATCAATGCACCTACACATTAACTCACATAATATCACAGCAAGGCTAAACATTGTACCAAGGGTCATGATACAAAATGACTGAGGATGTTATGGACATCATTTACAGCAGTCAGGTTTGTATAGGTGGGAAAAGTATACACTGGCTCTGCTGGTTATATAGGAGTGACAAATCTTTCTTTTGCTAATTACTCATCCATACTTTATAAGTAAGAATTTAATTATAGTACAATATAAATGCTTTAAAATATTTTAAAAATAAATAGATAAAAAAATATATTTCTAAGATCATTCTCCGTCCTCTGTCTCCCTGACTCCCAATATCAATTCATTGGAGAGGTTACAATAACAATCCCATGTGTTTGAAAACCCCTCAAAAATAAAGACGCATGCATGGTGGTGATGACACTTCATCTATGTGAGAGCCCTTGGCAGAAGGATAATATGTTTTCCTCATCTGCAGAAACTGCTTCATGGCCATTAAATAAATATACATGGCATTTAATTTAGACAGGAAGAGATAAGATTGGGTAAGGTAGGGTAGGATATACCTGATAATTCTATCGAGGTGTCTTCCATCGAATGAAGAATCCCCATACACACCCGTTTGTTCACCGCGGAGCCGTCCTTCGATGCTGTCTAGCAGATTAAAGAGTCCTTTCTGTGAAAGACTAAAAAAACATAAACCATTAGTAAAAGGAACATAATAATAATGGAGCAGGTCATGTGATCGATAGGCTTGGTATTTGTAAAAAAAAAAGAAAGAAAGAAAGAAAGAAAGAAAGAAAGAAAGAAAAGGGATGGCATGTGATCGAAAAAACTGTGATACATTTTCCATGTCATTTTCTCGAGGTACTCAAGGACTGTTGCAGAATCTGATAATTAAAAT